>KQ999995.1:12578-23228 GCA_001598015.1 Dorcoceras hygrometricum | reverse complement strand
CCTAGAATGCACTAAAGCGTATGTTAGATGTGATAGTGGGTATGACGGCTATCATGAAACACATCTAATAGTTGCTGTGTATTCTGAACATGTTCCTAGTCGATTGGGCCGTCAAAATGAGGATAAGGCCGCCCGAGTTCGAGACTAGTATCTGCGATGCGAAGCCTAGAATGCACTAAAGCGTATGTTAGATGTGATAGTGGGTATGACGGCTATCATGAAACACATCTAATAGTTGCTGTGTATTCTGAACATGTTCCTAGTCGATTGGGCCGTCAAAATGAGGATAAGGCCGCCCGAGTTCGAGACTAGTATCTGCGATGCGAAGTACCAGGTTTCATTGGTAGGGAACATTGTGATGTTCTGAGCATGCAGATAGATAGTGACCTGGTGATCTATCGAACTGCCCTTCTTCGGACTTTCCAAGTGGTTACCATTTGTCGAGTGGATAAGTCCGAGGTCTTGGTTGTACTGATTAGTCCTCACGACTCGAAACGTCATTGAGACTCTACATGATAGGCGTCTCACTTTGACCCATTTGCCGACTCTCTTGGGGTCATAAGGCGTCGGGATTGGGTGAGACCCCGATGCATGTAGGAGTCGATGCATCGTTGTCGAGGATTCACCGCTCGCAGACATGCGTGGATATCCTATGCTATCTGAGGGGATAATAGTGTATAAATCTCTGGCCAGAGTACTAGAAGTGTTTTAGGTAAATGTTTTTACCTAGTTACACTCGTGATGTCACTATTTGATCTCCAAGATGTATGCATAGCTATCGGATCTTCAGCGACTCTCGATTTACCAATGGTCGTTGATCTGATCGGGATATATGGATTGAAAGGACCGTATTGTACGCTAACCACGACCAACTGGTTCTTGCAGGAACTATCAGTGATACCTAGGAGATCATGGGGCGATGTTGCTAGACGCTTTACCATGATCCGTTGGGCAAGTCCGGAATTATGATTCCGGAGCCGCAATGGTTGTGGGCCCACGGCTAGCTGTATCCCTGAACCATTGAGGGTCACACAAGTACTAGATTCGAGATTCCCGCACGGATACTCAGCTCAATGTGTTGAGCACGAGAAGAGGATTTCGGGAAGTGCGACTTCCTAAAAGTCAACAGGGGTCAAACCGGGGTTTCCCGCTGTTGAGGGGCAAAACGGTCTTTTTGCACTGGGGTTTTGAAAAACGGTTTTTCAGATCATATTATTCAGTTTCGGAAACTGAGTCGATCGGTCCGATCTAATCGGCGATCGGAGTTACGATGAAGTCTCGACAGATTGGCGATATCTACCGCAGTCTACCGAGAAGAGCCGACGTTATTGTAACTACGGTTGGAGCCAGGCACAAGTGCCAGCAAGGTAGTGGTTATGAACCCCCTATGTATGTCGATAACTGTTATTGAATTTTTCGTATTGATCGTCTCCCGGCTTTTATTCTATGTTCTTCCGCTGCCTCGCCGGGGGGCGGATCCGGATCCCCAACAGCTTTTTCTTTGGGCAATTCTTCATAATATGCCCTGGCGACCACCCACATCTATAGCAGACATTTTGTCCAAGTTTGCATTGACCAGGGTGAGTCTTCTGACACTTAGGACACACCGGTCTATTGTTGCTGACAGGAACTACACTAATGGGTTGGATCGGTAAAGGTTTCTTCTCTTGAGGCCTCTGCTGGTTCTTATTCTGCTTCTTAAACGGCCTCTGATCCTTCTGCTGGAAGGCATGTCTCTTTTGTTGCCTCTCTTCATCCACATCCTTCCAGTCTCTCTCAATTCGCAGGGGTCTATCCACTTCTTCTCTGTAAGTCTTGGGCACAGATAGCCTAACATTCATCTTGAACATAGGCTTTAATCCTTCCACAAAATGGCTTAGCTTTTCCTTTGGGTCGTTACCTATAAGAGGCACAAAGTAACATCCTCTTTCAAACATTCGCACATACTCCTGTACGGTCATGCTTCCTTGTTTCAAGGTCAGAAACTCCCTCTTAAACTCAGACCTCTTGTCTGTTGTAAAGTATTGCTCAAAGAACACTTGCTTGAAATCTGCCCAAGTAAGATTTGTCAACTCCACAGATAAATTAGCTCCTTCCCACCAAATCATGGCATCATCTCTCAACATGTAGATAGTGCACCTAGGCCTATCCAAATCTGGCATCTGGAGGTACTCGAAAATAACCTCCATTGACTTAATCCAGCTCTCAGCAACCAATGGATCTGTTGTACCACTAAACTCCTTCGGCTTCTGCCTCCTGAACTTCTCTTGATATCATCATGGCTTGGTCCTCTACTGCTAGAAGATTGGTCATTACCTCTGCCGGTTTGTTCTACAAGCAGTCTTAGAAGTTGAGCGATGCTAGCATTACTGTCAGGGCTGGCAAATCTGGCATCTGGAGGTACTCGAAAATAACCTCCATTGACTTAATCCAGCTCTCAGCAACCAATGGATCTGTTGTACCACTAAACTCCTTCGGCTTCTGCCTCCTGAACTTCTCTTGATATCATCATGGCTTGGTCCTCTACTGCTAGAAGATTGGTCATTACCTCTGCCGGTTTGTTCTACAAGCAGTCTTAGAAGTTGAGCGATGCTAGCATTACTGTCAGGGCTGGTTTCATCTAAGGCATTACCCCTTCTACCTCTTCCTCTGCCAGACATCTTATAATCTATAGCCCGTAATCGACCATAATATAATTATCAGAACATGTTAATTTTTAAAAACATATGCTCTGAAACATAAGATAAAATCACAGCTCTGGAGAAATGGTCGATGAAATCTGTCCCAACCGGAAGTGCGTGTGTTTATCTCAGGAACATGCTCTGATACCAAGTTGTGACGCCCAAACCCATGGGGTCAACAGATTTGAATTAATGTAAAATAATGAAAAGAAAAGAAAGGCTGAATAGCAATCGTTATAAGTTGTATTCCTTATAACACGAAATAAATTTCGATTCGCAAAAACTAATATTGGCGCCAAATAATTACATAGCGGAAACATATTTTGAACATCAGATTTGAAATATAATGCAAAGTGTGATATTACAACATCTGAAATTCTATATGAATTTACTATTGTTGTAATGGATCTAATACAGATTTGTCAAATATCAAAAACAACAATAAACATGACACGGAAAACGATGTCCATTGATAAACACAACACCGCAGCTGATTCAGTTTCCACCACCCGCATGCCCCAGATCTGTCTCACCTGCACCATTTAAAAGCTAATGGGTCTAGGGGCTCAGCAAGTAAAATCTGAGATATCAAAATCACTTAATGCAGGCAGACTACTGAACTTTAACATAACTTAGTTTAAAGGAATGCATTTAAACGTAAACTTTCTTTCGTAAACTCAGACGTGGGGAAAATAACCCAGATCCCATCATTATTTTCTTATGATTTATGGCTTAGAAGATCTCCTTAGGTCCGTTGGCACTTGATCAAGTTACTTCTGAATTTATTCTTTAGCATATATCTCTTTATGAAAGGGCAATCGACACTCTCGACGACTGCTCACCCTTCCGTTGTGAAAGGGCAACTGTATTAACAGCTGCTCTCCCTTCCTTTATGACCGTCTATTATCTATGCCATAAATCCTTAAAACTAAACTTTACTTCCTTTAACTCATAGCTGGTTGAAACAGATTTGAACATTATCGGGTTTCATTTTATTTCGAAACACGTTTCTCTTTAAAATCTCACTGAGCATCAGATTCGACTACTGAGAACTCATCGCTGAAGTGAAACAGATCTGTCTAACAAAATTATGTTCGGGAACTAAAAACAGATCTTTATCATGAAAACAGATTCGACTATAGAAGTGGCATGCGCTAACGTTGAAACAAATGTGACAAAAGAAACTGTATCGTTAGCGTGAACAGATTTGACTTTGGGGTTTGGATCGCTAGCGGGAAAATAGATGTCACCATAGACACAGTGTTTAGGTGTAGAACATATTTGACAGGGGAAATTCAGATTCTAGGAAGTCAAAAATATAAAATGGGGTTGTTCAGACGTCAATGGTCTGTTGGCACAGTGGCGGATCCGGATCCCGTTCCCGGGGGCGCAGCGGAAGTTTCAAAATTTTCCCCGGAAAACGTTCAATACTAACAAATATAATGCAATAAAACATACATAGGATGTTTTAGAGCGTTACCTTGCTGGCGTCTAGGCGCCTGGCTCCGACCAGATTCACAGGGAATCTGGCACTTCAACGGTAGGCGATGGTAGATCTCCTAATCCGGCCCACGACTGGAAACAGGACTCCTTCGTCAGTCTGTACTAGAAGAGCTGACAAATTTGACACAAACAGAATCTCCTCGTCGACGTGATCGGAACGAGTCCAATCATGTGAGCACCGACGGCGGGCAACTGAACCGGCCCATTGGACCTAGGGCGGGCCAGTCCAACGTATGAACATTCGGTTCATTTCCATCAATGTGGCTTCATCATAACTCCGATCGAAGATCTGATCGGACCAATCTACACAGTTTCCAAAACTGAGTATTATGATGTGAAAACAATTTTTCAGACCACCTAGTCCAAAATTGCAGTTTAGCCCTTCAACTTTGGGAAATCGCAATTTGACCCCTGTTGACTTTTAGGAAGTCGTACTCCCTAAATTCCTCCTACTATGCTCAACTCATTGAGCTCAGTTTCCGTGCGGGAATCGTGAAGCCAGTACTTGTGTGACCCTCAATGGTTCAGGGATACAGCTAGCCGTGGGCCCACAACCATTGTGGCTCCGAAATCACAATTTCGGACTGACCCATCGGATCATGGTAAAGCGCCTAGCAACATCGCCCCATGATCCCCTAGGTATCACTGATAGTGCTTGCAAGAACCAGTTGGTCATGGTTAGCGTGCAGTACAGTCCTTTCAACACATATATCCCGATCAGATCAACGACCATTGGTAAATCGAGAGTCGCTAGAGATCCAATAGCTATGCATACATCTCGGAGATCAAATAGTGACATCACGTGCGTTACTAGGTAAACCCATTTACCCAAAACACATCTAGTACTCTGGCCAGAGATTTATCACACTATTATATCCTCAGATAACATAGGATATCCACGCATAAAAGCGAGCGGTGAATCCTCGACAATGAAGCATCGACTCCTACATGAATCGGGACCTCACCCAATCCCACCACCTAATGACCCCAAATGAGTCGGTAAACGGGTCAAAGTGAGGCACCTATCATGTAGAGTCTCAATGACGTTTCGAGTAGTGAGGACTAATCAGTACAACCAAGACCTCGGACTTATCCACTCAACAAATGGTAACCACTTGGAAAGTCCGAACGAGGGTAGTTCGATAGATCACCAGATCACTATCCATCTGCATGCTCAGAACATCACAATGTTCCCTACCAATGAAACATGGTACTTCACATCATAGATGCTAGTCTCAAGCTCGGGCGGCCTTATCCTCATTTTGACGGCCCAATCGACTAGGAACGTGTTCAGAATCCACAGTGACTATTAGATGTGTTTCATGATAGCCATCATATCTATTATCACATCTAACATACACTATGGTGCATTCTAGGTCTTTATCCAACACAATTGTTAACATTATAACATAATGAAAATAAAGAATACCATATATGAAATGCGAATTTCATAAATAAATCGTTATACAAAGAGTCAATAAAACCCACTCGCCACAAGTTGGCTAGTTGGGCATCTACTCTAACAATCTCCCACATGCCCTAAAGCCAACTACTCATCAGACGCAGTCCCATTGTTTCGCGATGTTTTTCAAACAACGGTCCTTGCAAGGGCTTCGTAAGTGGATCAGCAATGTTGTCTGCAGAGGCGACTCTCTCGACTGCTATGTCACCCCTAGCCACAATATCCCGGATTATGTGGTATTTCCTCAGTATATGTTTGGATCTTTGGTGAGACATAGGCTCCTTTGCTTGCACAACGGCACCCGTGTTGTCGCAGTACACCGGGACTGGACCAACTCCTTCAGGGATTACGCCCAACTCTTGGATGAAATTCCTTATCCAAGCCGCCTCTTTAGCAGCAGCTGATGCTGCGATGTATTCAGCCTCAGTGGTTGAATCCGCGATGGTGTCTTGCTTGGAACTCTTCCAAGAGACAGCACCACCATTGAGCATGAATACAAATCCAGAGGTTGACTTCGAATCATCCACGTCACATTGGAAGCTAGAATCAGTGTAGCCTTCCAATTTCAGTTCACCACCCACATAGACCATGAACATATTCTTAGTCCTTCGTAAGTACTTAAGAATATCTTTCACGGCCTTCCAATGCATTTGGCCGAGGTTGGCCTGGTAACGGCTCGTGACACTCAGAGCATATGCGACATCCGGTCTAGTTGAGATCATGCCATACATAATGCTATCTATTGCCGCGGCATATGGCACACGTGTCATACTCTCTATCTCCTCATCAGTCTTTGGACACATAGACTTAGATAGAGTGACCCCGTGGCACATAGGTAGGTGTCCTCTCTTGGACTCTTCCATAGAGAACCGCTTAAGTATGGTATCGATGTAGGTAGCTTGGGTGAGTCCGAGCATCCTTTTCGATCTATCCCGATAGATCTGTATTCCAATAATATAGGATGCTTAACCCATGTTCTTCATCGAGAATCTACTAGAGAACCACACTTTAGTTGACTGCAACATTCCTACATCATTCCCAATGAGTAGAATTTCATCAACATAAAGCACAAGGAATGTCACAGCATTCTTAACTACCTTCTTATATACACATGGCTCCTAGGGAGTCTTGATGAAACCAAATTCCTTAATTGTTTCATCGAATCTCAGGTTCCCGATGCTTGTTTGAGACCGTAAATAGATCTCTGAAGTTTGCATACTTTATGCTCACTTCCTACAGATGTGAAACCCTCAGGCTGCGTCATATAGATCTCTTCCTTAATGTTTCCATTAAGGAACGCAGTTTTCACATCCATTTGCCATATCTCATAGTCGTACCATGCGGCTATGGCTAGTAGGATTCTAATTGACTTGAACATTGCGACTGGTGAAAAGGTTTCATCATAGTCAACACCTTGCCTTTGAGTGTAACCTTTCGCGACCAGTCGTGCCTTCTAGGTCAATACCTTACCATCAGGCCCAAGTTTTCTCTTGTATATCCATTTACACCCAATAGGAACAATTCCTTGGGGAGGATTAACAAGAGTCCAAACTTGGTTCGAATGCATTGAGTCAATCTCAGACTGCATTGCTTCAAGCCACAAATTAGAATCAGCATCGGAAATTACCTCCTTGAAAGTTCATGGATCACATCCAATAACTTGATCACTTTGATCATCCTCAAAGAGGAAACCATATCGTTTAGGAGCCCTAGGAATCCTTTCAGATCTCCTAGGCGCGACCATTTCTGGTATTGGCTCTTGAGGTGCGGGAGATTCACTTTGCACTTCAGTTGGTACTCGAACCTCTTCGAGTTCTACTATCTTGCCTTTTCTATCAAGCAGAAACTCCCTTTCCATAAAGGTGGCATTTCTAGAAACAAACACTTTTGTTTCATTGGGATAGTAGAAGTAGTCTCCAATAAAATTTTTTGGATACCCAATGAAGTATCATAAGATGGATCTATTATCCAGCTTATCTCCCACTGTCTGCTTCACGTAAGCAGGACATCCCCAAATCCTCATGTATGAGTATTTGGTGGGCTTGCCCATCCATATCTCATATGGAGTCTTATCCACCGCCTTGGTGTGGACATTTTCAACAACATTACCGCCGTTTCGAGCGCATAGCCCCAAAACGAGGTAGGAAGTTCAGTGAATGTCATTATAGATCGAACCATGTCCATCAAGGTTCGATTACGACGCTCCGCTACACCATTGAGTTGTAGTGTGGCCGGAGGGGTCCACTGTGAGAGAATCTCATTCTCTTTAAGATAGTCTTAAAATTCAGCACTTAAGTATTCTCCACCTCGATCGGATCGAAGTGCTTTAATACTTTTCCCCAACTGATTTTCTACTTCAGCCTTGAATTCTTTGAACCATTCAAAGGACTCAGACTTGTGCTTCATTAAGTACAAGTACCCATACCTAGAATGATCATCGGTAAAGGTGATGAAGTATTTGTGACTGTACTTAGTACCAATACTAAGTGGGCCACACACATCAGTGTGGATCAAATCCAATAGGCCTTGAGCACGTCCAGGCTTGCCCGTGAAGGGTTGTTTAGTCATTTTCCCTTGAGACAAGATTCACAAGTCGGTATGGAGTTAATATCTGACGTATCAAACATGTCACTCCTAACCAACTTGTTCATCCTACTCAAGGAAATATGACCTAGCCTAGCGTGCCAAAGTTGCGCTGGGTTCAAGCTATCGTTTTTCCTTTTAATTGTTGTTGTATGTGTTTCCACATCGCGAGTTGGAACTTCTTTTAATTTTAAGGTTTATAAATCGTTTTCGTGTTCCCCAATTCCAATCAAACATTCATTCTTGTATATATTGCAAATCGAATTAGAAAAAAGACAAGAATATCCATCACTATCAAGCATAGAAATAGAAATAATGTTCTTTATTAACTCGGGAACAAACAAAACGTTTCTTAATAACAACTTAAAATTCGAAGACATAAATAAATAAACATCTCCTATAGCTACTACAGCAACCCTTGCTCCATTGCCTAGCCTCAAGTGGGTCTCACCCTCTCTAAGACGTCGGCTTCTTGTCATTACCTGCAAATCATTGCAGATATGAGATCCACATCCGGTAACAAGTACCCAAGAAGTCGAATTAAGAGACATATTTATTTCAATATAGAACATACCCTTTGCAGTTCGAAACTGCTTGAGGTACTCCTTGCAGTTCCTCCTCCAGTGCCCAGGCTTGTGGCAGTGGTGGCAAATATCCTCAGATTTGTTTGGCTTGGAAGCTTTTGCCTTGGGCTTCTTGGATGGCTTTTCCTCCTTCGCAGGGGTAGAACGCTTCTTACCCTTGCGTTTGGGCCCCTTTTTCACAGAGGAAGAAGAGCCCATAAGGAGGACGGGCTTGTCCTTCTTTATGGTTCCCTCGAACACGAAAAGCATGTTCACCACCTCTTCAAGTGTGGCTTCCAGCTTGTTCATGTTAAAGTTGACCACAAAGGGGTCGAATGCAGCAGGGAGTGAGAGGAGAAGCAAATCCACAGACAGCTCATGTGGAAGCGTGATGTCAAGGCCCACCAACTTTTCAATAAGCCCAATCATACGAACCCCATGCTCGCGGACCGAAGTCCCATCGCGCATGCGGCTCATCATAAGCTCCTTGACAGTGGTGAACCTCTCAGTCCGAGAGTTCTCCCCATACAGCCTTTGAGATGAAGGTGTATGTCAGCATCATATACCGTCTTCTCGAAACGCCGCTGCATTTCGTTGGACATCGATGCCATCACATAGCATCGAGTCTTAAGCTCGTCATCCCACCATTTGTTCAGCTTTGTCAGCTCCTCAGGGCTGATATCGGCAGGGGCTTCCTTCGGAGGGCTCTTCTCTAACGTGTAGAGAAGTTTCTCCGAAGCCAATACAATATTGAGGTTTCGAAGCCAGTCTTGGTAGTTAGACCAGTGAACTTGCTGCTATCCAGTATAGCAGCAAGTGGATTTTTGATCGAAGACATTATAAAGCATTTTATACTGAAAAGAAAAACAGAAATGCATTACTAACTATATATGAAAAGCGTTAAGACATAAAACAAGGTCATTTAGTTTTATGAATTACCCTCCCACTATTTTAACGATTTCACCACCCTCTAATGAAATCGAGAAAGCAAGTTTCCTTAGTGGGTACACAGAGTCCAATCAAGCGACCATGGTCCCGAATAATATCAGCCAACCATGACCCTCAAAAGGTAGATCCCAATTGCACCAGGTGCAACCTCCATGTATTTACCTCACGTCCAGTAAGGGCCCAATAATATGACGCCGATTACTATCACGTGTCAAGATGACCCATCAATGTCGAGTTGTGAAGGACGGTCCCCTTAACGTCCCCAATAATATGAGCCAACGTTAAAGGGAGTTCCAACCAACTCACAGCGAGTGTCAATGACGTGTACAGCTTTTCGGCATACATAAACCCCTCAATAATATGAGCCGGGTCATGTATACGGGTAGCATCGACGTACACTCATTGTTGATGGAAGGTAGGAAAATTTAAACAAATTTAAATTCCCTTAGTTTATCGATTAAACTTTTAATCTTGATATTAATTTTAAATCATATTTAAAATGAGGGATTTTAATTTTGAAATTCGGTCTCATTAATTTTAAACCACAATTTAAAATGCGGATTCAACAAACATATATCGCATATATATAATTTGGGATGATCGATAGCGAGAGCTATGCGGTCCGTGGTTGCCAATCACGGACCTAGGTCCAGTACTAGGTGAAATGCAGTATGCAATGCAATCCTATTACATTTGCTTCCAGTTTTACAAATCTTCGGTCTTCAATATCTTTGATCATCATCTCCACCATCTTCAAAAGTCCTCCCACAAAATCTAATATTTACATTTAAGTATCCATGACACATTGGGATACAATTTTAAAGGGGTGGGAACGGGCCACAAACAGACCCACTTTGAAATATGATAACAATATATATACAACCAAAATCGCAAAACCTAGAGCATACAC
>KQ999994.1:40542-61150 GCA_001598015.1 Dorcoceras hygrometricum | reverse complement strand
CGGCCTTATCCTCATTTTGATGGCCCAATCGACTAGGAACATGTTCAGAACACACAGTGACTATTAGATGTGTTTCATGATAGCCGTCATACCCACTATCACATCTAACATACACTTTAGTGTATTCTAGGACTTTACTCAACGCAATTGTAAATCATCATACACACAATGAAAGTAAAGAATGCCATATGAGAAAATGCGAATATCATATATAAAGATTGTCATATACAATAGTCTATAAACCCACACGCCACAAGTTGGCTAGTTGGGCATCTACTCTAACACATCTGTCTGTGGGTGATAGGCTGTACTCATAGCCAATCTTGAACCCATTGTTGTCTGCAAACTCTTCCAGAATCGGGAAGTAAACCTTGGATCTCTATCAGACACTATTGAAACCGGCACTCCATGCAATCTCACCATATGGTCAATGTATAGTCGCGCCATCTTCTTCATCGAACACTTCACATCATAGGGAATGAAATGGTCTGACTTCGAAAGTCGATCAATCACAACCCAAACAGCATCACATCCCCTAATCGATCGAGGCAAATGCGTCACAAAATCCATGTCAATGTGCTCCCAATTCCACTGAGGCACTTCTAAACTATGTAGCAATCCACCAGGTTTCATCCTCTCAGCCTTGACCTGTTGACAATTCAAACAACGAGCTACAAATCCAGAGATGTCATTCATCATGCCTTCCCACCAATAGTGAGACTTCAAAGCATGATACATCTTCCTCTCACCCGGATGCACACTGTATCGACTACAATGAGCTTCATTCAAGATGGCTTCCTTTAAATCAATCAAATTAGGAACCACCAATGTTGAGTTAAGCGTGCATGGGTGAGAACAGTACTGGGATGGATGACCTCCTGGGAAGTTCTCGTACGTCAAGCTGCTGATGTTGCGTCGCTTGATCTGGTTGGCCATGTGGGCTGTAAAAGTGTGATGTCAGATCTTAACGGGTAATACTATCTCTGCTGGGGATAGGTCCGGCGGTAGGGGAAAGGGTAAGACTGATCTCTAAGGGAAATGAGACAGCACCAGCAGTTAGACACGCACATCCCCTGACTCATGGGCCTAACAACCGAACTCTAACGTGACCTACTGGGAAGTTCTCGTACGTCAAGCTGCTGACGTTGTGTCGCTTGATCTGGTTGGCCATGTGGGCTGTAAAAGTGTGATGCCAGATCTTAACGGGTAATACTATCTCTGCTGGGGATAGGACCGGCGGTAGGGGAAAGGGTAAGACTGGTCTCTAAGGGAAATGAGACAGCACCAGCAGTTAGACACGCACATCTCCTGACTTATGGGCCTAACAACCCAACCCTAACGCACATAATAGGTGCACTCTGCGCTGTCACATTATAAGGAAATAAAGTTGAACCTTGGCTAACAGCTATAGCTTTTGGCCTAGTGGTAAGCGCTTGATCCTAACAACCAATCTACCTCGAAATCTCAAGCATCCATCAGAAGCAACAGAAAAATCCTCAGACTGACCATTCTGGGCCTTAATCTTCAACTCATGCACATACGGATCAGTCCTCTGTGCTGCTCTAATGTCTGCTACAATCTGTGGCTCAACCTGAACAGAAAAAACCACGAAATACTGATCACTCGGTTGAAAACGCCACCCAGAAGTCCCCAAATCCTCATGGAATTTGGATATTCTCATCGACGTCAGCATCGTCGGTTGAGCTTTCCTAATCAAAGCATCGGCCACCAAATTCATTCCCACAGGCTGATACTGAATCTCGCACTCAAAATCCTTCAGCAACTCCATCCAGCAGCGCTGCTCATATTCAAATCTGACTGCGTGAAGATATACTTCAAACTCTTGTGGTCGGTGTACACCACAAATTGTTCACCATACAAATAGTGACGCCAAATCTTCAAGGCAAACACTATCGCATCCAACTCAAGATCATGAACATCCAACTCAAGATCATGAACGGGGTATCTCGTCTCATGGGGCTTCAACTATCGAGACGCATAGGCTATCACATACCCGTTCTGCATCAACACGCATCCTAAACCACTCAGAGAAGCATCAGAGCAAACCACAAATCCTCCAAAACCAGAAGGCAAAGCTAACACAGGAGCAGTAGTCAACTTCTCCTTAAGCAACTGGAAACTCGACTCACACTCGTCCGTCCAAAAAAACTTCCTATCTTTCTGGGTCAACTGAGTCATCGGCTTAGCTATCGAAGAGAACTTCTCAATGAAACGCCTATAATAGCCAGCCAAACCCAAGAAACTACGGATCTCAGAAACATTCCTAGGTCGCTCCCAGTTAAGAACTGCTTCGACCTTACTCGGATCCACAAAAATACCTTACGCTGAAATTACATGACCCAAGAAGACAATTCTATCCAGCCAGAATTCGCACTTGCTGAACTTCGCATACAGCTGTGAGTCTCTCAGTTTCTGCAAAACCAATCTCAAATGCGCTTTATTCTCCCTGAAGTTCTTCGAATACACCAGGATGTCATCTATGAAGACAATCACAAAACGATCAATATACTCACTGAAGATGCGATTCATCAAATCCATGAAGACAGCAGGAGCGTTCGTCAATCCAAAAGGCATCACCAAAAACTCATAATTCCCATATCTCATCCTGAAAGCCGTCTTCGCCACATCAGCGTCCCTGATCCACAACTGATGATAACCAGACCGCAGATCAATCTTAGAGTATACAGCAGCAGATCCCTGCAACTGGTCAAAAAAGTCATCAATCCTTGGCAACGGAGACTTGTTCTTAATCATCGCTTTATTCAACTGCCGAAAATCCACACACATCCTCATAGATCCATCCTTCTTCTTCACAAAAAGAATCGGAGCTCCCCAGGGCGACATACTCGGTCTAATAAAGCCCTTCTCTAACAGGTCACGCAACTGCTCTTTGAGTCCTTCAACTCAGCTGGCGCCAACCGATACGGAGCTCTAGAAATCGGGGCTGTCCCTGGCACCAACTCTATGCTGAAGTCAACCTCTCGTCTCGGAGGGAATCCAGGAATCTCGTCTGGAAACACGTCAGGAAACTCTCGAGCAATCGGAACATCGCTCAACTCTATTCGCGATACTTGGGAAACATTCAAGGCATAGATCATAAACCCTGAATTCTCCAGCGACAACAAACTGAACATCTCCATGGCAGACACGAAAGGAATCTTAGGTCGCGAATCAGCACCATAGAAATCCCATTTCTCTCCAAATTCAGGCCTAAATCTCACTACACCATGGAAACAATCCACTGTCGCTCTATAACTGGACAACATGTCCATTCCCAAGATACAATCAAAATCTCTAATTCCCAAAACAATCAAATTGGTCACCAACACATGCTCATCAAACCTAAGAACACAATCCAACACCACCTCACGGGACAACAAACTCACACCATCGGGAGTAGATACAGAGACAACATCACACAGTGGCGAAGAACTCAACCCACACTCATACACAAACAACTTAGAAATAAAGGAGTGTGATGCTCCAGTATCAAACAAAGCTCGTGCAGGAAAATCAAATATAGCACAAGTACCTGCAATAATCCTCTCAGGAATCTCAGCGGCTTGCTCACTCGTCAAGGCGTTCACCTGAGCCTGCTGTGGTCCTGGAAACTGAGGTCTAGAAGGTCCACCAAACCTAGACGGTTCACGGGGTTGGAAACCTGATCGTTGGGACTGAGCAAAAGGTAACTGTCTCTGCTGCGAAGAACCACCAGCAGAACCTTGCTGCGACTGATTCACTGACTGTCCTCCAGCCGGACACACTCGCGCAAAATGTCCAGGCTGCCCACAGTTATGGCAAAGACCCTGAACTCCACGACACTTCGAAGTCATATGACGACCTCCACACTGTCCAGAAGTCACTCCTCCTCCGGAGCCACTGCCACCAGAACTCACTGAACCTGAAGAACTTGAATGCGCCTTCTTCTTAAACTGTTTCCCTCGGGGCTTGAACCTCTGACGATTCGACTGTTGCGGCACTTGAGGAGATTGAAAAGAAGGCATCACTTCGGGTACAGGTTGAAAACTACGTCCAGCTGTCGGCTGAACTTGATTCTACACCTCCATCAGACTCTCCTCAATGTCCACTGCTCTATCCACAGCCTCAGCATACGTCGCAGGGGAACCAGCTAACACCATCCTGAACAACTCGGGCCTCAACCCTCTCAAAAACTTGTTCATCTTTGTCCTCTCCTGGTTCGCAACATGGGGAACATACGACAACAGCGAAGAAAACTGCCTGGCATACTCGGCCACCCTCAAGTTCTCTTGCTTCAGATTGTCGAACTCCCTCTCACGGTTGTTGTAGAAAGACTCAGGGGTATACTCCTGTAGGAAAGCTTCACAGAAGCTCTCCACGAAATCACAACTCCAGTCTCTCTCATGACACGAAAGTACCCTTCCACCAGCGTTGCGCATGCTCTCTCAACTGCAACACTGCTAACTTCAGCCTCCGCTCTTGCGAGTACTCCACAGCATCACACAACTCTTCCATGTGTTCAAGCCAACCTTCAGCCAACAAACCAGCCTCGACACCAGTAAACGTCGGGGGATTCATCCTCTGGAACCTATCCAACACTAGATCCATCTCTCCAATCTGTCGGGTAACATCCTCAACCTCTGCCTGTCTCTCTTGACGATGCAAAGGGATATTCTGCTGAATTCCCTCATCACTATCCGAGGCCCTAGACTCCTCAGCGGAACGTCTAGCAGTCCTACCTCTACCTCTCCTCGGTGGCATCTACCAAAACTCAGAGGTAAGAAATCAAGCAGATAATCAAATCACACAATCACAGAGCCAGTCAAAATCAAAACTCAAACTCTGTGCCTAGACTCAAGTGTGATAAAAAGGAAAATGAGATTATCCCAGTTTAAGCTCTGAAACCAAAAATGTCAGGCCACGTGCGCTAATACAACAATTTATCACAATTATGCGGAAGCATCATAAAAATACGGGCTAAAAATTTTCGAATAAGGGCTGATCCAATATCATTTCAAAATACATCATACTTAAAATAGAGTTTAATTCAAAACTCAAACAACAACACAACAGGTAATCAAAACAAGTCTCAAACTACAGATCCCCCAAATACATAAAGGCACAGGACATCCCCTGGCTCAATATAAAGTATAAATGTACTGGGACTCAACCAAACGGGGATCTACTAGCTGAAGCTCCACTCTGCCCAGCTGGATTACCTGTTGCTCCTACAATGGGCAACACAGTCCCAAAAACACAAAGCAAGAAAAAAGGAATACGAGGTCAAACCTCAGTACGAAGAGCACAATAAAAGCATAAATCATATCAGACAATGCAATATAACTATCGTGCAATGCATGAAAGGGCTACCAAGAATCATCGGTAGGCAAACAGAATAGCACAACGACTCAGCTGTGCAATCTCATCAATCATCATCATCTTGTGATCTTCAGGTACGACGACTCAGCCGACCATCACAAGGCAGTGTGGTATTCAGGCGCAACGACTCAGCTGGCCACCACATCAAATCAACGTTGGACCTTTCAGGCACGACGACTCAGCCGGCCGATCACAACGTGCAAAGGATTCAGCTTTCAAAGGAAATCAGGCTCAAGATGTATGCGTGAATGCACAGCAGACTCATGCTTAATCAATGCATACATCACACACACAAACAGCAATGAGCACAGAAGCAGATAATTCAGCAATCAATACATAACACAGTAGTTAACACACAATATAAATATTCCCAAAGCTGATATCGAAAACTGCTTAATACATAGCTCAATTCGTACCTCAAACCTCAACAGATCTTACACAACAGAAGGCACAGCAACCAACTCAAGTCTACTGCTCAAGCAGCTCCACAGCAACTCAACAGAAGCTACTACAAGCTCAAGTCTGTCAAAGTATCTAGCAATTAGCTCAAATCTGAACTCAACATCTTAAATTCTAAAGTCCAGTAGCTTAACTCGGCTACCTAGCTCCTACAGAGCACTACTCAGCTCTCACACGAAGCTTAAAGAGGGAAAGAATCGCTTACCCAAAGCTGTCGAAGAACAGAAGAACTACTGGTCCTCAATCACGAAGGCAAACGAACTCTGCAACAACTTCGCGTTCCTCAATTCCGGCGACTCAAATCTCCAAATTGGTACCAATCGAAAGCCCTATAAAAGACGAGCTCAGAGCTACCAAATATTACTCCAAAAGGCGGCGAGAACGATGGCAATCGACGGAAATATGGTTCGAATGAACAGTAGTTATCGAGGTTTATCGGGGAAGAAGATAGGAAATCTAAGGTTTTAAAATGCTCTAAGTGTCGATCAACACTTGCATTTAAATCCCCAGTCAAAGCTAACACAGAAGTCATCATCGACTAATTCAGATGTCTCACCAACTCAGATCTTGGTACAAACAGCATTCATTCTAAGGCAGAAGTCTCTCGCAACTGGCCTCAGCTGTCTCGAATCAGAATTTGCTACTCTCTACTAACGCAACACCACAACGACGTCGCGCTAACTTATCCAAACGACGTAGCATCAAATCCCGTTAGCGCTCCTCAGATCTTGGTCGCTGCTGAATTCATCAATCAGCACCGTTGACCATCGTTGACATCTGAACAATTAGAAACCACTAGCCATTGCTGACTTCCTCGCGCAAAAGCTCACAGCTGCCTCTCGCTACACTCTCACTGCTGAGTTGACTAGCGTTGACATCTGGTCACGCTACTACTGAATACACAATACGACGTCGCATTACCTCCCGCAACGCAACATCTGACCAGCGCTCAAAACGACAGCGTTTTGCTTCCTGCTTGCAACAACTCACGCAAGCACACAAGGGCACATCTGAGAATCCAGATTTCGCTAAAAACTGAAATTCTAAAAATCACTACCGATACTCAGAAACTTGATTAGCTAATTCCAAACCAAATCTAATTAGCCATAAGTCGTACTTAGCAAATTCTAGTCCTCACAGTTCTCAATGATTTCACGAACCAGAGCTATTGCAGCTCGTGTTTTTCGTTCTTTCAGATCGCGTGATCTGTTTTCACTGTAGCGCGCAATCTGTTTTTCGATCTAACAAAGTGGTATCAGAGCAGGTCGTTCTTGAAAATAGTATTTCGCTTTAAAATTGAAAATTTTTAAAGGTTTTAAAAACATTTTCAAGTTTATTTTATGAAGACAGTGAGAGTAATGATTTTTGAAATTCCAAAGATGTTTCTTCTATCGAGCTGACACAGGTTGCGCGAGACCTGTGTGGACGCCAATTTCTTTGATTTTGGTTTTTGCTAAGTTATTGCACATGAGACAAAATCATAGAAAAATGGAAGAAAATTTGTGAAGTTGAAGATCATTTATCTTTTAGTCTGAGTAAATAAAAATTAAGATTTACGTGCTCTGATGGTTCTTCAAAATATTTTTGTTGCGGAAAAATCTCTCTATGCTACAACTGTTTTAAAATGTTTTCGAGCTTATTTTATACAGATAGGGGGAGTAATGATTATCGAATTGCAGAGCAATTTTCGAAAGAAAAGTGCAGCAATATCCCTTCTGTCGTGCTGACACATATTGAGCGAGATCTGTGTGGATGCCAAGATCTTTATTTTTAGTTATGCTATGATTAGAGAAAAATGGAAGAGATTCTGTGAATTCTATTATCATTTATCCTCTAATCTATGTAAGTTGAGCAAAAATCAGTATCACTCGTTCAACTTTGGATTTTCTTTTCTAGCTCAGCCAGTTTTCGTCAAAGCTGTTTTTACTTGCTCTTCATATATATGCTACAAAATTGTTTTAAAGTGTTTAAAAACTCATTTTATGAAAGAAAGGAAAATAATGAATTCTGAATAGCAGTAATATATTCTATCGAACTGACACAGATTACGTGTAATCTATGTGGATGCCATTTTCTTTTATTCTGGTTGTGTTGTGATAACGCATGTGACAGAAAAAGAGGAACATGGAAGAAATTATGTGAATTCAATCTTCTTTTATCCTCTAATCTGAATAGATGAGAATTTTCATCAGTTTTTAAATTTCATATCATGCATGCTATTTTTTGCAAACTGTCGTCCCTTCAAAACTGTTTTCTTTTGAAAACTGAAAACCCCGTGTTGTGTCAAGGGAGAGGTTTCTTTTAATTATTAAACAGGAGACAATATATTGAAACACGTTTTGATTCCCCCAAAGGGGGGAGAAAAATTTCAAATTTGTTTATTCGTGCTTTTGTTTTTCCAAGTTTTGTATTAATAAAATAGGGTGAGATTGTTGGATCTATATAACAGATCAGATCTTAGTTATGATGAACACAAAACTTATTATTTTGTATCTAACAATTAAATGAGTGCTCAGGCTAAGCTAGAAGCAGATTAGATCATAGCGAAGCTAAAAGCTGAAGAACTGCGCATTATAAACGAAGAACTGAGCTTAGCTGAGAGAATCAGATTAGATGGAGCTTCGTATAAGATCAGCTCAGAGCGATTCAGTTCAATAATAGCTTTCCGCATACATTCTTGCATCACATTGTTTTGAAATCATCCGCTCTCGATTTTAAATCTTAGAGAATACATTAAGATGTTTTCCGCTTGGTTTTATAACTAATCTGATGTACTTCTCGGTGCTCAATGATTTCAAGAACCAGAGATATTACAGCTAGTGTTTTTCATTCTTTCAGATCGCACGAACTGTTTTCACAGTAGCCCGCGATCTGTTTTTCGATCCTAACAGCCCACTTTTTTCATGCAACATATGTAAGGCCAGTTGCGAGAAACCAAATCATTGTGCCTGAGAGTCTAGGAGCATTTCAGTTAAATATGTGATTACCATCTTAGAAAGGGATCCGCAAATGTCTACATCCACACCGGCATACCGATGGTATGACAAGATGTCAAGATTGGTAACGATGCTGCGGACATCAAATTATCGAATTTGCTCATGTTTTCAGCCACAAAGATTTGACCTGGAACTAAAAACTGTCGATATTAAATAGTCTGCCGGTATTTCAGTTATGCAAATTATGCAAATGATGACACTCTACTATAATGCTGTGAGGTTTGTTGCGCCAAAGGAGTATTTACAAAGCGGAAATGTTTCAAAGTACTTGAAAAGACCCTCCTAAATTAAATTAAGGTATAAGTTCGATTTAGAGTGTATTGATATTGTTTCTTCCTCTGTAACTTTTGTTAATTTATATTTAAACCTAGACAATTGAGATGAATTTTTTACTTCTACCTTTATTTTAAATTAGAATAGTTGCATTATAAGCAGATGTAAAATTAATATTCACAAACACTCAAACGTGTCTTATTATAATTTAAAGTGTTCTTAACAAAACTCCAAATTACTTCAATTATAGAAGTGCTTCCCGAAACTCTTGCAAACAATCTAAATGGTTTAATGTTCTTTTAAGGCACAATAGCGAATACGCAAGAATAGCCTAGTCCTGAGGTTTCATGCACAAGTGTCTTTAGTCCAGAACTCTAAGGCTGCGTTTGGTAGGTGGGATGTGATTGATAATGCCTAAAGCTACTACTCTCAGTGTAGACTCTAGAGCGACTATGTAATCTACTGTTGATCCCAGGCCCCGAAAAATATACACTTTTCTAACCAAATTTCCTATTCTATCGTATCAATTGATTCGTTCTATTGTAGTTTGCGGAGATCACACTAATTTGAGTGTGTTTGTTGTTATTTCTTTATCTACGCCATGATAAATCTGGCGTTGGTTGGTAGAGATAGTTCAACACTATTTTAGTAAATCATGTAAAAAATATTAGTAAATACTTTTAATTATTTTAATAACTTACAGTTGAGTAACTCCTAATATATTAGTAAATATTATTTACTTACTTTGTTAAAAAATATACAAGGACAACATTCACCATAACAATATTTTTTTAAACTAAAAATTGAGTTAAATAATTTGTTATATGGGGCTTCTTTTTTTATTACTATTCTTGTGTCAAACACAAGAAACACGCAAATTAGCAGAAAACACTGGCAACGCACGCTAAATTATCAATGCAACTTAAAATTTCATTAAGCCAGATTGCTAATGCAAGTAAGAAAGTAATCACAGCTATGAACCACAGGAGCATAATTCAATACAAAGAACAGAAATATGTATCGCGAGATATTGTTTCATTTTTTAAATATCCATTGTGCGTGCACGACCCAAACAGGTTCGATGTTTTGCTCATGCAATTGTTTCATCAACTGACCATCGGTTCAGGACTGGCAGACGACAAAATATCCAACAACGAGTCATGGGCTTCCAATTCCTCGTGCCAGAGAGGGAGTTCGTCACCTGGATAGAACTTCCGAGTGACCCCATCTGAATTGATCTGTAGTAAGAAGGATTGCATTTATAATTTCCCATAAAAACTAAAAAACAAGAGAGGGCCACATATAAATCATAGATGAAAAACAGTTTTTCTTCTGATTTGTGGAGGTTTCAGCTCGACTTAACTCAAAAAAGTGATGAAAAGAAAAGGTCGTAGCATTTTCTCAAATATTGTTTGGATACCAATTTCGAAATTTGGCATGACGTGAGATGTGGAAAAGGTGATTGAACAGGAGGATGGGCGCTGGCAATAATGAAAGGATAGAATGTTCATAGGCAAGTTGGTAGAGATTTTTTCCAGTTGAAAGGGAAAGAATAGATCACTATTGATGCACCAGGGCAATATGCAAAAGCATTACAATGAGAAGGAACTCACAGTCACAGTACGAACAACACCACCACTAGCACCATCACGAGCAATGGCCAGGGAGACTGCCTTGACAACAAGTTGCTGCAGACAATGACAAAACAAAAATTAGTAAAATCTGTGAACAGATAAATATTCATCACGTATGAAGCTTAAAATTGTGCCGAGTATTTAACATAATTCTGTAAGTTTATAAACATGTAAAACATAAAGTAGACAAACCTCAGCTTCACTCTGTGTCATCCCTTCCTTCCATGCTTGGTCAAAGAAACCATACAAATATGACGAGCCAGATCCTGATACAGAAGAATTTACATACATTAGTTGTCTTCAAAATTGAGCCAGAACTTTTGCCAAGCACCACAGATGAAGGGTGGCAAAAATTTGTTCTTGTATTTTTTGTGTGTGATTTTAATATGTATGAATACTGCTGTTAATATTTCTGTTATCTCTTGAAACAACTTGGATATGTTCAATAGGAACCAGCTAAACAGCTCAAATAACCCAACCATAAATAAAAATACTGTAGCAGACAAGAAAAAACGCACCTCCAATTGTGAAAGGGAGATCTAAAATAGTTCCTCCTAGAGGTACTCCATATATCTTCCCCCCTTCATACTTATCCCAGCCGCCAACAATAAGGCCAGTTTGAAGCATGTCCTGCAAAATGAGTATATAACATGAATATATATGAATTTCGGACAAAAGATGTATGCATACATAGGTGCTACGACATATTGCTAACATGTATAAAGAGCACAAGGACCATAAAGATTTGGGCAAAGCCTTCTATGCATTCCTTGTGTTTTGAACATTTATAGTATTCCATTAATTAACATACTTCAACCTTATTTAGTGAGTACAAGGCTAAGAATGACACTTTTTTTATGTTCAATCAAACCCAAATGAAATTGGCATGCTTGTGCATAAACAAGGAAAAGTGGATGTTGCTCAATTTATCATCAAAGATATGGATTACTCGTCATAGTCAGACTGTTGATAGAATGCCGTTGTTCTTCAAGAGTCAAAAGAAAGAGTAAACAATTTTTTTTTTAAGAAAAAAATGCAATGTGCAAGAAATATGAAGTTTCAAATCAAACAGTTCAATATGGATACAATTGTTCTCTACATTACAAAAGAAGACTAACCCACTATTTTTTAAAAAAACAAAAGTATCAGTACCAGATACCTAGTCCCAACCTTACATCTTCCATCATAGTAACACACTAGATAATTCATAGATGTAGAAACAAAGAGAGAGTAAAGGAAACAGATTTGAACACTACCTTTTATTAGTTGGAACTGAAATGCGACATATATTTAATCTCTCCAAATATTTCCACTTATTAACCACATTCAAATCTACTATGACCTTTACAGCTTAAAAATATGATAGCTCACACCACAACAAAGTATGTGGAGAGCTAGTACTCCTCAGGACCCACTTCAAACAATTCTAATTTGCAGTTTCTCTTGTGTATACTAACTACTGAAGTTGATAGTTGAACACAAGAACTAGACAAAGAAATTAAGTTTTATATGGTAATGGTTTATATGGTTGATCTTTTCCTAATACTTTACTGAGTTACTAAGACTAATCAATGTGGTAACTAGACATAAATTAGGTTTATAGATCTAAATTCCATATTGATTCAACATGCTACATAAAAACAATGTACTTATCAGATTTGATGAATACGTGCAGTTTTAACTTGACAGGTTACACACAATCACAACTTGGAGATCAGAACATTTGACAGACCTTATTATTATAAGAAAACAATCTGATAAGATTAGCAGCAACTTTTACAGTTGAAGGCTGCCCCAGTTGTATCCTGTAAAAAAAAAATCATAAGTTGAAAGCTCTATGATAAAAAGTGTAGCATCCATATTTATTCTATTCAAGATAACACGCAAATCTTATATTTCGAAGCACAGTGTTTGCACATTCTCCAGAATAACAAACATACAAAGAACAAAACAAAAACAAGTAAGATCAACCCAAAGTACGGATAAATGGAGCAAAAAAATGAGGTCTGGTAGGTTACTTATGTAGAACTTTAACTTGATTCAATTTTCTTTATTTCGCAAATTATAAAAGAAGAGGTTATAGGAAGAAGATAGAACCACCAACAACCTGATGCAACTAAATATTTCGATACTTAGCCATTCTACAAAGCTACAAATGCCTCAACTTTCTAAATAGTTCTGCCTCATGGGGACAATGAGTTGACAGGAGAATAGCATAGATTATAGAGATCAGAGTTACAATATCACATATTTTTTTGGTTTGAATCAAGGAGACTGTTGTTTAAAGTTTAGAAGCAGTAAAATCAAAATAGAATTGCGACTGCACATATCCATGACCAAGAAATCAAACAATAATTAACGAGATTGTAGTTTCCATGGTGATTAAATATCCAAACTTACGTGTGCTGATGGAGAAAGTGACGGACATAATCAGAAACAATCTGCGAATCCGCAGCCTGAAAAAATAATTATGTATAGAATACGAGTGACAAGCAGAACCATAATACATTAAGACTGCTATACCTACTCTGAATCTATACTAATATGAGAACCGTCTGATAAAAGCTAATTTGTTACGTATCAAGCATAAACTATCACCAGCAACTAATAAAAAAACTCGGATCCAAAACTTTCCTCCAGTTCACAGATCGCTTTCGAGCACAGAAGAGTTAAAAGAAATACATATCGAGTCACACAGTTCACCAAATACAATAAGCAGTATCTTCTCCTTTAAATTTTGTTTTTCCCTTCTCAGATAATAACATAAAAATGACCTTGCCTCCTGTAGAATAAATTCTTACCGATCCAGAGCGACAAAGGTAGACATTGTCTGTCAACTGAGTGATCTTATCAGAAGCCCTATTTGCCACATACATTCCTGCAATCCATACAAAGTTCTACAACTTTAGAAACAAGAAGGCATAGTATTCACCCGATACTGTTCTGTAATGAGATAATCATAAACAGTTTGTACACCAGTGCTCGTGCGTGAGTCGGCTCCAAGAACAACACCGCCGTTATAGGTGACGCCGATTATCGTAGTTCCCATTGAGTGAGGAGCGTCGAGATCCATGGCTCTTGTTTATGATGCCAGATGTGAGCTAATCAAACCCTAGAAATGGGGGAAATGTTTGAGAAGAAATGTTATAAACGCTTTTGGGTTTCTTGCAGAGGGGGTATATTATATGTATGTTATGCTAATTTAACTAATATTTTTACTTTCGTGATCTAAATTAAACTGAATAATATTATATATTAACCGAAAATATAATTTAGACAGAAAAAAATAAAATTATGTGCATGACATAAAACACGTAAAGGGCAAATATATGTATTGTATGATTGTATGTTTATAATGCAATCTAGTAAAGAGAATTGGTAGTCAAATACATATTTCATTCCTGATTTATGTGATAAGACACGTATATTTCTTATTTCCTTCAGTTATTAACTAAATATCATACGATTCATACCCATGGGAATATATATCATTAAAACTCAACAAAGTCATTTTCGATTGTGGTGAAAACAGAGCATCAGTTATCATAAATTTTGTTCCATTAGGTAACAAAAATTGAGTTTTACCACAACCTTCAATCAAGTCTACATGACCCGATATAGTATTTACCATTGTTTTTGTTGGTTTTATTTTCAAGAAATATCTTTTATCTCGGAAAATAGTATGTGTTGTACCACTATCAGGTATGCAAACTTCCATGGTATTTGCTTGTATAGCTTTGTTCATAGCATTTTCAAATTAAACAATAAAACATAATTTAACATATACAATTAGAAAACATAAAACATAGAATAATCCGGTAAGTCTCCTACTTGGGCTAACAGAACTTCAAATTGTTCAATATATGTATCCAAGGATTGCGTACCTTGCTTCATCGATGCTAGCAAAAGGAAGGGGTTCGACTGCCTGCGTCCCCCGTACCTCTTGATTAATTCCTCCGCAAACCTGTGCCATGTGATGTCTGGAATTTTCGACCTCATCCACTGGAACCAGTGATACGTGGCGCCATCCATGTGAATGTGGGCTAAGCGAAGTCGTTGAGTCATCGGTGTGTTGTGCAATTCGAAATACTGCTCCGCACGCCCTAACCATCCCCTGGGATCTACTCCATCAAATCCCGGAATCTCAATTCTTTTTAATGCATGGCGCAGTTCCTCATCGCCTCCCGACCTTGACTCTCTATAGGAATCGCGAATCTCTTCTTCCTCGTCATCATGTTCCACATTTATTCCCCCTCCCCTCCGCGTGTGACCTCGTGTGTGATTCAGTCCCTGTTCAGCGCGATTCGCTTCCATGTATGCTTCAATTCGCGCCTGTGATTCTGCCAATGTTGCGAGCGCCTTCGTTATACTACTGATGTCTTCCTGAACGACGCTCATCTGCTTTTCTAAAGCTTCGACTCTAGCTTCCGACCTCGTCGACGCCATTGCGAGTTGATCTACCTCCGCGCTGCTATCGAATCGGCAGGATCGGACCAATTTGATACGTTCTTATACGTATCTAGAGGTTAACCCACACAATTGAATCAAAGATTGAAGATTTATTGAATGAATTGAGAATAAAAGCGACTATGATATGCACCCAGGATTGCTCCTGTCCCTCTTGCTATTCTCAGCAGAGTAATTCTACTAACTAATCAACTAACTTCTTCTTCCCGCTCTCTATCTATTTATACCCCTCCTTTATCCTACTTGGGCCTTGGGCCTCCTAGTATACACATTGATTATTCTGGGCTTAGGTCCATTACTTCTCCTAACAAGTTTTTCTTCTGATTTGTGGAGGTTTCAGCTCGACTTAACTCAAAAAAGTGATGAAAAGAAAAGGTCGTAGCATTTTCTCAAATATTGTTTGGATACCAATTTCGAAATTTGGCATGACGTGAGATGTGGAAAAGGTGATTGAACAGGAGGATGGGCGCTGGCAATAATGAAAGGATAGAATGTTCATAGGCAAGTTGGTAGAGATTTTTTCCAGTTGAAAGGGAAAGAATAGATCACTATTGATGCACCAGGGCAATATGCAAAAGCATTACAATGAGAAGGAACTCACAGTCACAGTACGAACAACACCACCACTAGCACCATCACGAGCAATGGCCAGGGAGACTGCCTTGACAACAAGTTGCTGCAGACAATGACAAAACAAAAATTAGTAAAATCTGTGAACAGATAAATATTCATCACGTATGAAGCTTAAAATTGTGCTGAGTATTTAACATAATTCTGTAAGTTTATAAACATGTAAAACATAAAGTAGACAAACCTCAGCTTCACTCTGTGTCATCCCTTCCTTCCATGCTTGGTCAAAGAAACCATACAAATATGACGAGCCAGATCCTGATACAGAAGAATTTACATACATTAGTTGTCTTCAAAATTGAGCCAGAACTTTTGCCAAGCACCACAGATGAAGGGTGGCAAAAATTTGTTCTTGTATTTTTTGTGTGTGATTTTAATATGTATGAATACTGCTGTTAATATTTCTGTTATCTCTTGAAACAACTTGGATATGTTCAATAGGAGCCAGCTAAACAGCTCAAATAACCCAACCATAAATAAAAATACTGTAGCAGACAAGAAAAAACGCACCTCCAATTGTGAAAGGGAGATCTAAAATAGTTCCTCCTAGAGGTACTCCATATATCTTCCCCCCTTCATACTTATCCCAGCCGCCAACAATAAGGCCAGTTTGAAGCATGTCCTGCAAAATGAGTATATAACATGAATATATATGAATTTCGGACAAAAGATGTATGCATACATAGGTGCTACGACATTGCTAACATGTATAAAGAGCACAAGGACCATAAAGATTTGGGCAAAGCCTTCTATGCATTCCTTGTGTTTTGAACATTTATAGTATTCCATTAATTAACATACTTCAACCTTATTTAGTGAGTACAAGGCTAAGAATGACACTTTTTTTATGTTCAATCAAACCCAAATGAAATTGGCATGCTTGTGCATAAACAAGGAAAAGTGGATGTTGCTCAATTTATCATCAAAGATATGGATTACTCGTCATAGTCAGACTGTTGATAGAATGCCGTTGTTCTTCAAGAGTCAAAAGAAAGAGTAAACAATTTTTTTTTAAGAAAAAAATGCAATGTGCAAGAAATATGAAGTTTCAAATCAAACAGTTCAATATGGATACAATTGTTCTCTACATTACAAAAGAAGACTAACCCACTATTTTTTAAAAAAACAAAAGTATCAGTACCAGATACCTAGTCCCAACCTTACATCTTCCATCATAGTAACACACTAGATAATTCATAGATGTAGAAACAAAGAGAGAGTAAAGGAAACAGATTTGAACACTACCTTTTATTAGTTGGAACTGAAATGCGACATATATTTAATCTCTCCAAATATTTCCACTTATTAACCACATTCAAATCTACTATGACCTTTACAGCTTAAAAATATGATAGCTCACACCACAACAAAGTATGTGGAGAGCTAGTACTCCTCAGGACCCACTTCAAACAATTCTAATTTGCAGTTTCTCTTGTGTATACTAACTACTGAAGTTGATAGTTGAACACAAGAACTAGACAAAGAAATTAAGTTTTATATGGTAATGGTTTATATGGTTGATCTTTTCCTAATACTTTACTGAGTTACTAAGACTAATCAATGTGGTAACTAGACATAAATTAGGTTTATAGATCTAAATTCCATATTGATTCAACATGCTACATAAAAACAATGTACTTATCAGATTTGATGAATACGTGCAGTTTTAACTTGACACACAATCACAACTTGGAGATCAGAACATTTGACAGACCTTATTATTATAAGAAAACAATCTGATAAGATTAGCAGCAACTTTTACAGTTGAAGGCTGCCCCAGTTGTATCCTGTAAAAAAAAAATCATAAGTTGAAAGCTCTATGATAAAAAGTGTAGCATCCATATTTATTCTATTCAAGATAACACGCAAATCTTATATTTCGAAGCACAGTGTTTGCACATTCTCCAGAATAACAAACATACAAAGAACAAAACAAAAACAAGTAAGATCAACCCAAAGTACGGATAAATGGAGCAAAAAAATGAGGTCTGGTAGGTTACTTATGTAGAACTTTAACTTGATTCAATTTTCTTTATTTCGCAAATTATAAAAGAAGAGGTTATAGGAAGAAGAAAGAACCACCAACAACCTGATGCAACTAAATATTTCGATACTTAGCCATTCTACAAAGCTACAAATGCCTCAACTTTCTAAATAGTTCTGCCTCATGGGGACAATGAGTTGACAGGAGAATAGCATAGATTATAGAGATCAGAGTTACAATATCACATATTTTTTTGGTTTGAATCAAGGAGACTGTTGTTTAAAGTTTAGAAGCAGTAAAATCAAAATAGAATTGCGACTGCACATATCCATGACCAAGAAATCAAACAATAATTAACGAGATTGTAGTTTCCATGGTGATTAAATATCCAAACTTACGTGTGCTGATGGAGAAAGTGACGGACATAATCAGAAACAATCTGCGAATCCGCAGCCTGAAAAAATAATTATGTATAGAATACGAGTGACAAGCAGAACCATAATACATTAAGACTGCTATACCTACTCTGAATCTATACTAATATGAGAACCGTCTGATAAAAGCTAATTTGTTACGTATCAAGCATAAACTATCACCAGCAACTAATAAAAAAACTCGGATCCAAAACTTTCCTCCAGTTCACAGATCGCTTTCGAGCACAGAAGAGTTAAAAGAAATACATATCGAGTCACACAGTTCACCAAATACAATAAGCAGTATCTTCTCCTTTAAATTTTGTTTTTCCCTTCTCAGATAATAACATAAAAATGACCTTGCCTCCTGTAGAATAAATTCTTACCGATCCAGAGCGACAAAGGTAGACATTGTCTGTCAACTGAGTGATCTTATCAGAAGCCCTATTTGCCACATACATTCCTGCAATCCATACAAAGTTCTACAACTTTAGGAACAAGAAGGCATAGTATTCACCCGATACTGTTCTGTAATGAGATAATCATAAACAGTTTGTACACCAGTGCTCGTCCGTGAGTCGGCTCCAAGAACAACACCGCCGTTATAGGTGACGCCGATTATCGTAGTTCCCATTGAGTGAGGAGCGTCGAGATCCATGGCTCTTGTTTATGATGCCAGATGTGAGCTAATCAAACCCTGAGAAATGGGGGAAATGTTTGAGAAGAAATGTTATAAACGCTTTTGGGTTTCTTGCAGAGGGGGTATATTATATGTATGTTATGCTAATTTAACTAATATTTTTACTTTCGTGATCTAAATTAAACTGAATAATATTATATATTAACCGAAAATATAATTTAGACAGAAAAAAATAAAATTATGTGCATGACATAAAACACGTAAAGGGCAAATATATGTATTGTATGATTATATGTTTATAATGCAATCTAGTAAAGAGAATTGGTAGTCAAATACATATTTCATTCCTGATTTATGTGATAAGACACGTATATTTCTTATTTCCTTCAGTTATTAACTAAATATCATACGATTCATACCCATGGGAATATATATCATTAAAACTCAACAAAGTCATTTTCGATTGTGGTGAAAACAGAGCATCAGTTATCATAAATTTTGTTCCATTAGGTAACAAAAATTGAGTTTTACCACAACCTTCAATTAAGTCTACATGACCCGATATAGTATTTACCATTGTTTTTGTTGGTTTTATTTTCAAGAAATATCTTTTATCTCGGAAAATAGTATGTGTTGTACCACTATCAGGTATGCAAACTTCCATGGTATTTGCTTGTATAGCTTTGTTCATAGCATTTTTCAAATTAAACAATAAAACATAATTTAACATATACAATTAGAAAACATAAAACATAGAATAAATATCATCATAAAAATATATGAAAAATGTTACATTTATATCCCACCATTGAACTGATCATTTTCAGAGAAATCAATTAGAAAATCTGAAGCATCAAAACGAGTCGAATCACTCAGTGAAATTAGTTTCATTTTCTTTGCGCTTTAGTGATTCTTTATAGAGCTTACAAAGATGCTCCGGGACTCGACAAATACGAGACCAATGACCTTGAGTGCCGCATCTAAAACAAGAGCTTTCAAATCTTTTTGAGTGATGGTCATTCATACTCGTGTTCTCATGCTGCCTTTTCTGTGGATGGTTCGTGGTTTCCTTTTTAGAGGGGTTATTGAAGTAACTACCTCTATTATTTTCAAAACTACGACCGCGTCCACGACCATAGTTATTTTTATAACCACGTCCACGTCCACGTCCACGTCCCCGACCCCGACCTCTACCACGACCAAAATCTTGTCCACGACTTTGATTTTGGTTTCGTTCATTTTGCGTTACGACATTTACTTCAGGAAATGCCGTTGATCCAGTAGGTCGGGACTGATGATTTCTCATTAATAACTCGTTATTCTTTTCTGCCACAAGAAGACATGCGATGAGTTCAGAATATCTCGCAAATCCACGCACTCTATACTGCTGTTGTAGAGTTATATTCGAAGCGTGGAAAGTGGAAAATGTCTTTTCAAACATTTCCGATTCTGTGATTTCATGTCCACAAAATTTCAGTTGCGAGATTATTCGGTACATTGCCGAATTATAATCGCTGACCTTCTTAAAGTCTTGGAATCTCAATGAATTCCATTCATCACGGGCAGTCGGAAGTATAACTTCCCTTATGTGTTCAAAACGTTCTTTTAATCCGTGCCATAATGCCATGGGATTCTTTTCCGTGAGGTATTCACATTTCAATCCCTCATCAAGATGTCGTCGTAAGAATATCATGGCTTTTGCCTTTTCTTGTGACGACGATGCATTATTTTTT
>KQ999994.1:0-12972 GCA_001598015.1 Dorcoceras hygrometricum | reverse complement strand
TCCGAACGAGGGTAGTTCGATAGATCACCATGTCACTATCTATCTGCATGCTCAGAACATCACAATTTTCCCTACCAATGAAACATGGTACTTTGCATCGCAGATACTAGTCTCGAACTCGGGCGGCCTTATCCTCATTTTGACGGCCCAATCGACTAGGAACATGTTCAGAATACACAGCGACTATTAGATGTGTTTCATGATAGCCGTCATACCCACTATCACATCTAACATACACTTAGCTGTATTCTAGGTCTTTACTCAACGCAATTGTAAATCATCACACATATAATGAAAGTAAAGAACGCCATATAAATAAATGCGAATATCATATATAAAGATTGTTTTATACAAGAGTCTATAAACCCACACGCCACAAGTTGGCTAGACACAGCGACTATTAGATGTGTTTCATGATAGCCGTCATACCCACTATCACATCTAACATACACTTAGCTGTATTCTAGGTCTTTACTCAACGCAATTGTAAATCATCACACATATAATGAAAGTAAAGAACGCCATATAAATAAATGCGAATATCATATATAAAGATTGTTTTATACAAGAGTCTATAAACCCACACGCCACAAGTTGGCTAGTTGGGCATCTACTCTAACACTTTCATTCTAAATTACGACAATTACTTCTGAAAATACTATTGATCCAGTAGGTCGGGATTGATAATTTCTCATTAGCACCTCGTTTTTCTTTTTCGTCACAAAAAGACATGCGATAAGTTCAGAATATCTCGCAAATCCACGCACTCTATATTGCTGTTGTAGAGTTATATTTAATGCTTGAAAAGTGAAAATGTTTTTTCAAGCATTTCGATTATGTGACCTCATGGCTACAAAATTTCAGTTGCGAGACTATACAGTATATTGTTGAATTATAATCGTTTACCTTCTTAAAGCCTTGGAATCTTAATGAATTCAATTCATCACGGGCGGTCGGAAGTATAACTTCCCTTATATGTTCAAATCGCTCCCTTAACCTTTCCATAAAGCCATAAGATTTTTTTCAGTGAGATATTCACATTCCAACCCCCCATGAAGATGTCGACGTACAAATATAATAGCCTTTGCTTTCTCTTGTGATGAAGAGGTTTTGTTTTCTTTAATGGTCTCACTTAGACATAATGATTCAATATGCATTTCGACATCGAGAGTCCACGGCATATTTTTTCCCGTTATGTAAAGAGCAACGAATTCGAGCTTTGCCAAATTCGACATGGTGGAGCTTAACAAAAAAAACATTTTATTAGTCAAGATCCATTAGTATGACAATGAAAAGTAATTAATAAACTATCAATACAAGTATGATTCGAAATAACGAAAAAGTGTGAGGTGAATACTCGCCGATAAATACAAGACTAGTGAGTATAATGATCAAAATAATTAGAAAAATTATCCTTGGATGAATCATCATCATCTTCTTCCTTTTGTATTATAGAAATAAAGTTTGTGAAGAAAAATTTAATGGAGATGAGTAATTTTGGAGTGAATGAATGATTTAAAGAGCACCATATTTATAGGATATAATCTAGCCGTTTATACCCGTTACTAGTCATTAAAATATAGCCGTTTTATGATCATTTATAATCGAAAGACAAAATAATAATTTTATTTAACATTTTAGGTTAAAAATATAGGAATGTATTCACGTAATTTTATGGTTATAATGTGATGCATATAATGATAATCATTGTTAAATAATTTTGTATATCACATCGCATTATTATTTTGAGGTGACATAGCTTCCTTTATATAATAATATGATATTATACATAAATTATATAAGAATGATTATATAATTTTCTAATCCATATCACGTTATTTTAATGAGCTGTTAGTAACTCCTTTATATAATAACATGATATTATACATTAAATATATAAAAACATTCGAGTGATCGTGCTGATAACGTGTTATAAACTAAAAAAACATTAACAAAATAAATTTAATAATTACCTTTATAATATATTTGAATATCTCCTTAATTACTCCAAATAATCTTTTTAAATTTATTTTATAGAAAATTATTATTTCTCTATAATTTTTTTAATTTAGAGAGAATTGAAATATGAGAGAATTTATATATTTTTATGTGTTTTACAATATATACTTATTTATAGACAAATGAAATGATTAAAATAATAAAAAAACTAATTACTTTATTTAATATTTAGATATCTAAAAGACTAACAACTAATATTAATCATTTAATTATTTCATAATACTTTATATTTAATTTGGTTTGAGTTTCTCTCACCTTAAAATTAGCTTTGTTCGGTTTGTCATGTTAGCATAACGTCACGCACAACACTTTCAATGTTAAGTCCCAAACTCTCTAATACACGCGTGATTCTAAAAGGGTTAAGTTCGTGGTAATAAGCTAATAGCGTTGTATAAAAGGATTGGAGTAACCGTGTATCCTTATTAATAAAATTTCCCAATATATTGAAAAAATAAGTCTCACAAAACATATGACTTTATAAATTAATATTCATATTTATATATTCATAAATGGGATAATATCAAACAACTAACATCACAGGTGAAATATGTTCAGAAAAGTCCGCGAATGATTTCACAGTATACGGGAGTAATGCGCTGTGGACTCCACACAGATACAGGGGCATTACCCTGTAGAGTCGGAGCTCCCGAGAATCCCTCACATCAATATGAAACAAAAACCATGAAAAACTACGAAAAAGAAAAGGATTTAAACATCACGACTAGTACAACAACGATTAAGCAGAAAACCCAAAAACCAAAACTTCCTCCATCCTCGTGTACATCATTACTCCATCCCACGACTTCTTTCTTGTACCTGTTATCCCTCGAATCTACCGACATATTTGTACCCTTTTCAGCCAAACTAATGTGTGTTATAATGTGAGGAAAAACTTTTTCAAATGACTTCTCTCCAATCAAAAGATCAGAGTGGCCAAAGCCATCTACTACAACTCTTTCATGCCTATAACTTTGCTGGTGCAGCTTCATGTACTTATTAGCAAGAAGTGAAGTTTCTGGAGTAACAAGAAGCGTACGGCCCCCGGATATGTATAGTGTCGGTAATGCCATTCTCTCGGGGTGAACCATGTATGTGTTGTTGCCGTTGCTATCGAGTATGAATCCTGCATTGCATATTTTTCGGAGGTGTGTGAATCCGGCCATTGGAAGCCTTGGGACATTGATTTTGTTTAGCCAGTTGTGCATTGTGTGGCTCACATTTTCATGCCAGAAGGCGTTTCCGAATATGCCAGAGAAGACCTCACATTCGTCGCAGGTGCATCTCTCGCAACGTGGGATCAAACGAGCTATTGATTTGAGGAGATCGTGCCTGAAACTTGTGGTTGTTTTTGCAAGCAGTGGTAGTACTTTGTTCTCACCTAATATGGCCATTGAGATCTGAAGCCATATCAAAAGTTTGATGGGTAACTATGTTTTCACTTCAAAGCGCTCTTTTGTAAATGAGTAATAAACTCAGAAATGACTTACTGGAGTTAGGGGAAGCCACATTTTGACCAAGGAAGATGTGGTGAGCTTGAAAAACATGGAAGAGTTGGTACAAGAGAGAGAAGCTATTTTCTTAGTAGAGACGTGGCCTCCCATAAGGGCGATGTGAATGGCTACGCCTCCAACACAATGGCCGACTATGTGCACTTTCGCTGATTCCCCATAGAGCTGAATGATCTTGTCGACAGCTGCAGAAATATGAAGCAAGGTGAACTTGTATGCACAGCAACGAATGAAGTGTTCGATGGCTACATGAAAACATATGGATTTACCAGCTGCAATGTCAAATCTTCCGATATCATCAATAGAGAAACTATTTAAAGAATATGAAGGATGCACTCTTGTCCTCAGTAGCCATACATCATGCCCTTCTTTTAGTATTGTTCTAACGAGATCGTTAGGCTCCGTTGGTAGGCTATAGCTTTCGGTTGAGTAGCCATTAATAAGCAATACCGGATATGGCGTTTTCTCATGTTTACGTGCTCCGGTGCTTTTGCTACTTTCCCACTGCTGGCAAGAGATTATTAATCCGTCATCTGCAAACCGCAGAATCAGACTTTTCGAACAAAAAATTTAAGCGAAAACTCATTGAAATGATACAAGGTCCTGATCCTTACATGTTTTAATCTCATGAACCGTACTGTCTGGATACCGGTCAGTTTCCAAGTCCTTAGAGACGAAATCGAGGTGTCTTCCTCGAGGTTCTTGGAGGATATATGTACGTAATAGAGATTGCAAAAAAATAAAAATGAAACTTATCTTGCTTCCACCTTCAAGACTCCATATGCTTTTCAGAAGCCCAAACAGGGAAATATGAAGCTTCCCTTGTAGATTCGTCATTTCTCGTTCTGGATCATCGTTCGTGATCTTTCTCAATGTCACATTCAATGTCGTCGATTCTCTCCATGCATATAGAGCTAGAAGATAAGGATTCATTATCTTTCTCCCTTCAAGAATATATCTGCCAAACAAATGTTCTTCTCTATTCACCACATACAAGGAAACTTATTCCAAATTATACTATATAAGGAAGTAAATAATCAAACCTTGAACCAGAGGATGTTGCTAAAAGGAGATTGTAATGCATAAACTGTGTATAAGGAGTTCTGATATCTGTTTTGCATAAATCAACTTCACCTCGAATAATATACATTTCATCTATCTCTATAGCCTTACATACTACATGTCCTCCAACTCTCCCTCGTAGAAGTGGGTGCGATTCTCCGGCGACCATACCATTGTTGTCATGATTTCTGGGAAAGTTTTCGAATCGCATTTTCAGGTAAGCAGTACATTGCATGCCACCAACTTGTCCTCTCAAGGTTTCTTGGACCATAACTTCTTGTCCACATCCAGTCATCTTACTATTTGAGATTGAACCTTGTTTTGTATCAAATTCTCTTCTTCCAATCCACTCGTAGGCATTCTGTATAAGGCGCCTGGATACGTGCTCGGCAGCGGCAGCAATAGTTAGGGAAGGGTTGATTCCAACAGAGGAGGGAATCATTGATGCATCACAAATGTAAAGTCCAGTGTGTACCCCGGTTTGAGATGTGTTATCGAAAACTTGACCAGCAGAATTGCATACACCGGATGAAACATCGGAAGAAGCAATACACCCGCCTAAGTGGTGTACTGAAGTGCTCCTATACTGTGAGATGAAAAGTGTTCCACCTAGTTTCTTTGCTACTTTTTGGAAAGCTTCAATCTTTCGTGGGAGCAGAGCATCGTGAGGCGGCTGAAAGCAAATTTGGCTTGTGTTTTGGTCAAATGTGAGCTTCCCATTACTGTCATCATATCCCATGGCATTCAAAACCATTTCTTGTCTGTGTTTCGAACCCATAAGATGCTTGATGCTTTCTATTACTTCACGCAAGAACCAGCCCTCAGATTGCCATTTATACATAAAGCCTTTAATTACGAAGCGTGGATAGGCAGCTGGAATTACTGCACTCTGAAGCAGAGATGAAAGTCATAAGCATCTGTCCGGTTTCAAAATCATGGCTCTGTCCTAACTTTAGATATATAAATTATCGCTAATAACCTGGATAGTGATCCCCAATGAAGAAGTGTATGATGAAGAAATGGAGGGTCCAGGCCTTTCTCGAAAAGGGATTCTTGAAAACTGCTGTTTACCAAGACCAGAAGAGTTCAACCGGGCCGAGCTTCTAACCAAGTAAGCGACATTATTGCCATTGCAACTCAGTCCAAAGCCAAGCTTCTGTGAAACTGATAATCCCCTCATTTGAGATTGAAAAAGTATTTTGGCTGTGCCAAATACTCCAGCTGCAAAAATGATAGCTAAACTTATTACATTTACATAAACAAAGTTGTTAATAAGCCATCACCTATGTAAATGTACCTGAGATAATAACGATATCTGACGCAACATAATCTATCTCGTTGAAAAACACAAGCCATCTACGCCTGCTTCCGGTTTTGAAACTTCCTTCTTCGTAGTCTTCGTATCTGTTTCTTACAACATATTGAACCTCGCATTCTGTTTTTATCGTACATCCTGCCTGTAACAAGCAAATTTTTACTCTAAAGTACACTAACCTTTAAAGTGCAATGTACGAAACAAATGGTTAAATTATCTGACACAGAAACTATACCTACCTGGATTGCAGAGTGTAGGTAATTTTTATCAGTAGAATTTTTCGCATTGTACGGACAGCCAGAAAGACAGTTTCCACATGCGAGACAGCTTCCACTCTGTTGATTCTTTCCTTCTATATCATTAAAATTCACACTCAACTTTATTGGAGAGCCTGTATTTGTATCGTAATCTTCGTCGACTGCATCTTCCATGATCTTAGCATTCTGAAACTTGAGAGGAAGCTTCTGAATACTTAACATATCCGAAGCTAATGCCTCATAAATCTCCCAATCCTTTTCCCAATCCTTCGGCCATTTCACATCTCTTCGTGCACGTACCGGCGTAGGCATCATGACTCCGGCGTTCACTAAAGAACCGCCGCCTAGACCACATCCCATCGCTGCGAAAGAATCTTCTTGTTGATGTACCTATAACATTTTTCAGTCGCTGTCTAATAAGTGAACATGAAAAACTATATAACCATTTCATGTTCGAGAATAGAAAATTAGTGCAACCTGAAAAAGAGCATCTTTTGGACCAAAGTTGAGTCCCAAGTTGCTGTTTTCCACCCTGACAAGAGAGCTAATCTTGAAGATGTCCGTTGGAAAATCCCGAGCGTCCCACCTACGGCCTTTCTCCATCAAACCAACCTTAAAACCCGCCTTCGAAAGTCGACAAGCAGCGACTGAACCGCCATATCCAGACCCAATGACAACGGCATCATATTCTTGATCATTCCCATTGTTGAGGAAATCCTGGTAGTTAGATTTGTCCATGTTACGAGAGCATGTATTGGCACAATTCTTCTTCAAATATTTTTCTAATCTGAGAAACTAGTTGCATCTTAATTCATTGCCTTTTAATACGTAGCCACTCTACACACACCACAATCTATAGCGATGTTAATATTGACTTTTATTTGATCTATACTTCTATACATTTGGGCCATTTGAATCAGACAACGCATCATGTTTCTATTCCTTTTTTTTTCCCTTCGGCCATATTAAATTATTTTGAATTTGTTTCTTAAATATGTATCTATATTTTAATATGATTTTAGTGTGTTGTGTAAATCATTTTTAAAAATAAACAAGCACGTAAAGTGTGTACGGCGGACTAGTCTAAATAATAATTAGGGGATGTCGCCTCCAGGAAACACCTTCACCATGGAATTACTTTGAAATATTTGTAAACTCATCCTTAACTATAATAAGCTAAAAATGTTTCGACTTATTTATGAATATTTTTATTTCTACTTATATTTCAACTTCTATGCTTTATATTGAAAGATAGAAGCAAGATTGAGATACTTTTTTCAATTTCTATTCTTTTGATTCTAAATTACAAAAGTTGAAACGTAAATAAAATTTAGAAGTGGATATGACAAATACCTCAATGCACTTCTACTTTGTTATAACTTAGACCATCTCCAACCCAGCACCAAAATGGTGTTTTACACTATTTTGGTGCTGAAAAATGAAGTCCAACCCTCTGCACCATTTCACCAAATTTAATTAGATCAAACTTCTCCAAAATCACATTGTTCAATTAAATTTTATATATTGAAGTTATTGATTTATTTTAATATTTAATTACGTGTCTTAATTTATACCAAATTATTGTAATTTATTATTAAAATAATAATTAAAATATTAATAATAATTATATCGTTACACTGTTAAGAAACATTAATATATAGGAATTAATGAAATATTATGAGAATATATCTTTTGGTATAAGATTTGAAGTAAGTGGGTTGGAGATTTATATGTATTTAGTGCAGAAACTACACAATTTTAGTGCAGAAATTACATCAAAATAGAGTTAGGTTGGAGATGACTAGTAAGATGATCATAAGTTCTCTGACGCACTTCCATCATGGAGGTGCTTTCTAGAAACTCTTGCAAACACTCCATTGGTATTAGATTTCATGTTTAAAGGAAGGCAATATTTTTAAGTGATTTAGTATTTAACAAGAAAATTAACACATTTGAATAATGGTAAGTGCTACGATTGAAATGAGTTTAGAAAAAGAGTGTATTAACTCTTTTAACAATTTACAAAGCTTTTCTCCGAAATAATATCCGGTTATATTTTATCCACTTTGATTTTCTCGGTTTTTAATCATATGTGATACACAGCTAACAAAAATTAATTTCGACGTTTGACTGGATTTTGGTCCAAATTATGTTTGGCCAATACTCGGTCAATGTTGCATAGCATAACTTGCCAACCATATATAGACTGCGGGCGTAGCAACAAGCAAAAGCGAGAATAAAAAATTACGTCATCAATTAGATACTTTCAAAGTTTTTTAAAGAAAATTTCGATAGTCAATAAGATGTGAAGTTTACTATGACAAGTTAAGCTATTCCGAATTCAACGTAGCCCTTTATTTATTGGAAATTAGACTTAGTACATCTGCATTGGGTCCAAGTCATGACAGAGAGTTCTAATTTTATAATTATTATAAAATAAAAGGAATATTAACAAATAAATTTAATAATTATCTTTGTAATATGATTGAATTTCTCCTTAATTGCTTTAAATGATCTCTTCAATTTTGTTTATAAGAAATTATTATTTCTCTATAATTTCCTTAATTTAGAGAGAATTAAAGTAGGAGAGAATTTGTATATTTTGTGTGTATTTTACAATGAGATTACAAGTCTATTTATAGACAACTAAATTGATTAAAATAATAAAAAAAGTCTAATGACTTCATTTAATATTTAGACATCCAACAATTATAAAACTAATACTAACCATCTAATTATTTCATAATAATAATAAGTTTTTTCAATTATAAGGATTTCAACCTCAAATGTAATATATTTTTCGACACTAAATTTTTAACATTTGCCTCAACTTAATAACCTCAATTCTTCATTGTCGTTTATCAAAGTAATAACCGGTGACTTCCCATAAGTGAAGTTTTTATGTAGAAGCTATTATATTTTCTCTTCAGTGAATTTTTATGTCCAAATATCTAACTAGCATGGACATGAATGTACATCTTGACTATTATTTCAAGAGATCTACAGGTTATTTGTACAAACTATCTAAGAAAATCCCGAATTCACTAAAACTTCTTATTAGAAAATAATCTATTAGCTCCTATATTTCATTTGGAGCAAAAACATCCCCTTATTTTGAACTTTGAGCCCCTTGAACTTATATATTTCTGGTCTTCAGTGTGAATGTGCAAATTAAAAACGAGTTTATAAATATTGTAATAGAACCACGTATCTCCTACCCTCCCACGAGGTTGAGTATGTTAGATGACATTTTTGGTTGAGTCGATCATTTCGTCGATAAAATTAAAAATTTTAGTTTGAAGAGTTTGGAGATGTGAAGATAATTGATAAATATTCGGTGAATATTTGCTGTGATGGTTCAAGATATAACTAAATATTATTTTGAAGATATGGACTTAAAAATATTTTTTTTATTTTTTATTTTAGAAAAGCGATTTATTCTATCTTGAAGAGAATGAAGCATATTGTTACGTGTTTGAATTTCGGTGCACAATAGAATGTAGCAAGTCGAGACAAAGAACGATCATCTTTCCACTAGAAAAAATTGCCCGTATATTAGTGCTCTACGTTTGCGTCAATCGTCTCTAAGATGCAACGACTTCGAATACGGAGGAAATAGCACACCAACCTCGGTAAGTCATCGACAAATATATGTAGAACTTTCAAGTAACAAGGAGTAAGATGCAATGGGTTATGTATATAATGTTTCTAGAGAAAAGTGAACTAAAGGTTTCAGATTGATGGTCTTATTTATAGATGCACACTTGAACAAGTGCAACCTTTTGTGATCAAGTGCAACCTTTCATGAATGCGTGCAACCATTCGTGATCAAGTGCAACCTTTCGTGAATGAGTGTAATCATTCATGAACAAGTGCAACGTTTCGTGAATGAGTGTAATCATTCAACCTTTCGTAAATGACTATAACCCTTCATTCATGAAGAACCTTCAATAATAATATACTATTAGATTTACAAGTTATGTAGTGACGTGATGTCTTGAACTAGAAAATCGTTTATGTAAACCAAGTCAATAGTATATATACAAAACAACAATTTTAACATATTATGTTCCCGTTGTGTCCATTTCGGCCTAGAACCATATCTCAGATTCATAAGTGTTTGTATTGAAGCGGTCATTATTTCACACTTACATGGGTAATGTCTTAATTAGAGTATCCTGCTATACTCTACCACTTATATAGAGGAATCATTAAAAGTAGGCTTAATCTCACCACTTTACTTGGATTACTTGTGAATCTACTTAACTTATTGACGGTATATGCAAGGTCTAGACGAGTATAGTTAGTAAGGCTCCCTATTATCCTTTCATTTTCTCGTACGATACAGGTTCACCATGATTTTTGGCTAAATGCACGCCTAATCTGTAGGTTTTCTAGACATGCGGCTATTTAAGGTGCTAAAATTTTCAAAGTATCTATTCAATATAGTGAGCTTGTGATAAAAGAAGTCCTCCAGGTTTCTTTAATATTACATAGCCCTAAATCTTTAATATCGAAATGTTGTTTCAAATTTTATTAGTCTTCGTGATCAACCCATGAGTACTTCCCATGATCAACATATCATCTACATACCGGCAGACAATTACATAGGATGTTAAGATAAAATTTATAAGTTTTGGTGATAACGAAAACTAGACTAAGAACTGAACTTAAGACTAAGATTTGGATCTTAAGTTAATTGAGCTTTCGGGGAAGTAAGAATTTCAGATCTGGACTTCATACTATCAAGATGAGTATATCAGATCAGAGAAGAGCGGAGCGTATTTAAAAAGAGGATTTCAGATCTCAGTTATTTGGGTTGAAGATTTCGGATCAGAGTATATCAGACTTGAGTATTCGGGTAATTTAGATTCAAGAGAATTGGGAACAGAGATTTTTTCAGATCCGAGCATATCGATCTCAGAAATAGAGAGTCAGATCAGAATAGGGTATCTCAGATATCAGGTATTTCGGGAATTCAGATTTGTCTATAATTCCATTTTAAAGAAGACAAAAAGGGGGTTTCAGATCTGACAGTTATACAGTTAAAGAAAAGGGGGAAGATATGCGAGAGAAAAGTAAAGCTTATGTATTTGAGAGCAGATTTCAGATCTCAGTACTGAAACAGATTTGAGCTTCAGATTTTAACAGTTATACATTCCAAAGGATTCAACGATCGAGATTCAATCGTATAAAGCCTGTTAGACAAATCGGATAAAAGAGACACAAGTTCAGAGCTACTTCGAGTATATTTGCACAGTACGCAGAGTGGTACAAACCGATGTGTTTTGGTATAAAGGTCAACTAAGCTCTGACATTAGCCGACAGACCTTTGCATAGCATTCATGGAGCATTTAATGCATTGATACGATGAAGATATGCAAACAAAGTTTGTGTCTACTTGCTCAATTAATGACCGTTGAAGATGGAAGAATATATATAGCTGAATAATTCAAACGAAGAAGCTCTCTATGATTTTGAAAAAGCTTTCTCACTTTCGCGCACTTTGGAAATTTTATGAAGCTCTCTATCATTTCAGATATCCCAGTTTTACAAAATCTCGAAGAACACTTTCGTTCAGTTCATATCAGATATAATCTTCGAGATATCTTCTGGTTTAAATCTGTAAACAAGTTTCATTGTATAGAAACTAGAAAATTTACAGAACTCTATTGTATCGCATTTCATTGTAAAATCAGATTAGAGTCTGTAACGAACGTGCTTCTTGTAGCTGTTAGAAAAATCAATTGTAATCAGCAGTGTGATCTTCCTTGTATTTGGAGTTGCTAGGAGTTCACGTTAAGTGAGGCTTACGTGATCGGGTGTCTACAGAAAGCGGTACACATCAAATCTTCTAGTGGAACCTTCCTGAAAAGGAAGAAGAGGAGACGTAAGATTTAAGATCCGAACTTCGAGAAATAAATTCTTGACTCTATATTTTACTTACTTGCATCTTATTTATTGTTAACTGTTCACTGTTTAATCGGTTTCTTTCCACACAATATTTGTTAACCGAGAAAACAGATTTGCACTGAGAGCCTCAGATCTGGTCACTCAGATCTGAGTTAAGCGAGGCTTGTAAAAACTGTTTTAAGGTTTTGAAAAAAAACGAAGGAGTTCATTCAACCACCCCTTCTGAACTCGTAAGCTTATTTTAACTATATTTTTGATTCCATTGATCCTATCAATTGGTATCAGAGCCTGAAACTCTCAGTTATGAACAGTCTGATCTTTGCGCTTACATTTTTAAATATGTATACTTCTCACAACAAAATTCCTATGTTTTCTAAGGATAAGTATGACGACAGGAAGATCAGGATGCAAGCCCATTTGGCCGCGCAAGATGATGACATGTGGTACGTCATTACAGATGAACCCATGAAATAATGAAGGCAAATACGGCTATGGCAATTACTGCTGGTGCTCCTCAATGGATAGAGAAGACTAGAATGGAGTATACAGCAGAGGATAATAAAAAGGCGAATCTGGACAATGTCGCGAAGGATATTTTATATAAGACATTGGACAAGAATATGTTCAGCAAAATCAAGACCTGCACCACTGCCAAGGAGATCAGGGAGAAGTTGACGCAAACTTGTGAAGGCAACGACGAGACCAAAGAGAATAAGCTGACTGTTTCCCAACAGAAATATGAGTTGATAAAGATGCGAGAAGGCGAGACCATGGCGGAATTCAATGAGAGATTCAGTGCTGTTGTGATCGAGCTGACCAGTCTGAGAAAAGAATACTCCAACAGAGAACTGGCCCTCAAAGTGATGAGAGCACTGCCGAGGGAGTGGGATGTTAAGAC
>KQ999992.1:4587-15419 GCA_001598015.1 Dorcoceras hygrometricum | reverse complement strand
GGCCTATACGGGCTGTTTTATTGAGTTTTAAGGTGTTTTAAAATATGAGGAGGCCTATATTTCGAAATATTTAATATTTAAAGTCCAATTATAAGTTTTAAGTACCTTTTTAATTAAATAGAGGGGCTAGTATGTTTTTTTCCATATCCTTCACCTAATTAAACCCTTAGGGGTCAAATTTGTGACATGTATTTTTTTAAACACTACACTTTAATCAAATCTAGCCTCCCTAAATCATCATCAGCTGCCTCCTCATTCCCCTCACACTCAAACTTTCGAAAATATTCATCCATTGGTGAAGCTTGGTGATCCAAAGTCGGTTGTGCCCCGATCTCGCGTCTACAACGTCGGTACCTCGCAGATCTACTTCTTTTACAAACCAGACATGTGATATCAACTCTTTTTCTCGCCATTTAAATCATAGTAATCTGATTTTACAAAAATATGCATGAAATTTATGTGAATATCTCATATCTATACACCTTTGTTTATTATCCATGCACAACTCATGTAGAACCATGACTTTTCGATTTTCTTTTTGCATGACTTCGGTCGAGGGGATGCTTAAGGGATCATGGCTCGATCTTAGGAGGTTCATGGGAGTCCTAGGGAGGGCTAGGAGTGGTCCAAATATAGGAGATAGTGGTAGAACCGGTGGATAGAAATCAAACACCGCGCGCTATGTGTTTTCTGCGCAGCGCGGTGCGCCACCTTCCCATCGGTCGTGTGCCTTGTGTGGTCCATGACAGGGGTCATGGCTTGTACCGTTGGAACCGACTGGACTTGTGGGTGGTCCAGTCGGCGGGGCTCCGGCCAGTGGTGGCCGGAGTAGGGAGTTCGAATGGGAAGAACTGCCGCTGGTCGCGACTGCGCGCTTGCGGGTGTGTGTGTGTTCGATTTAGGGTTTTGTCTCGAGTGGTTCGGTTGGATCGGATCGGTTCTTCGAGTCTTGAGTCAATTGTTTTAAAAATCGGTCCAAGTTATTTTAATTATGGACCTGTTATTTTTAATATTAAGTCAAAGGTCCAATTTTAAAGAAATAGCTAGATGTTTTAAAATTGAGTCAAACTTTTAAAATAATTAGAGTTATGTTTATTTTTGAATTTTTAAGTCAAAATTAGGGTATTTTTAATTTTGATTAAGTCAATATCGTTTTTTGGATTTAATTGGTCAAAATCGGTTTTTGGAGTCAAAATTGATTTAAATTGATTTTAAAAGTCAAAATCGATTTTAATAAGTCCAAATTGATTTTAAGAAGTCAAAATTGAGTTTAATTAGTCACAATTAGCCTTGATTTTAAGAAGTCAAAAATTTAAAGAAAATAGGAAAAAATTCTAAAAAAAGGGTGAACATTCGTTTCATCGACTAAGTTAAGAGTGGTATTTAGTATAGAAGTAGTGGGCCAGTCTCCTGAACCAGTCCTTGACCGAAATAGAAAAAAGTAGAAGCCCGTAAGTGTATATTTAATTATATATGTAGTATTCTATGTAAGTAAATGTTTTAAAAGAAATGATTAAATATACATTGACGGGCTAAGCTTTCAAATTGCATGATTTTAAGAAATGCACGCATCATGAGAGTTTATGAAATGATCAGGCATGTCTCTTTTAAGATAAAACCCAAGGAATTGAAGTGATGTGGCAAAGTTTAATGATGGGAGCTAGCCGGGTATCCGGGCCTGGGGATCCCCTGTTTTAATGTATGATTATGATCCTATGGATCCATGTGATCACGACATGGTGAAGTGGCAAGCATAGAGGTGTGACATATAGGGATCCCGGCTCGAGGTCGGGTGAACCACATCGCCATGTACGTTGGTTATTTCGACTGATCAGTCACACGCCCGCTCACATTCACTGATACGACTCGTTTTTCATGTTATGTCATGCCTTATGTATGTCTATATTATGTATGCACGATATGAAATGCATGAAGCAATGTTTTAAGGTCATTCACGCATTCAACGTTATATTATTACGAGTATGTGCCTGCATGCGATTTTATTATTATGTACTTTGTTATGATATACGATAGAGCATGCTGTATATTATTACGAGTATGTGCCTGCATGCGATTTTATTATTATGTACTTTGTTATGATATACGATAGAGCATGCTGAGCCTCTAGGCTCACTAGGTTTAAATGGTGCAGGTGATGATCCTGCTGAGTTTACACCGACTGGATGTGAGGACATCTGAGTGCCTGTTGCAGCAGTACCCCTTGACCGCAGCGATGTGTTTTTGAGATGATACAGTTTTGGATGTTGGTTTAAACTTGTTTCCTTTCAGTGTTTTAATCAGTTGATTTTATACCGTATGGATGTTTTAACATTTTTAAATATTCCTTTCCTTTATCTATGTTTGGAGTATGGATGAGAAATATTTTAAAGGGGAACGAGCCACACTTTAAGTTTAAGTATTTCGCACATGTTTTAAAAAAAATATTTTTTTAACTTCCTCGAATGATTGAGAAAGCTTTTTATATTTGAGGACCATTTCATTCAGTGCAGTAACAAGGTACTCACGTGTAAATTCAGTACTAGAAAATTCAAATAGCTCCTCAGTGTCATCAGCCATGAGACACTGTATTTCATCCTAACTTTCGCTTGATGAGGAGGTTCCAGAGCTTGATTCCTCTGAATCTGAGTTAGCCCACGCACTCTTGTTTTCTTCAGCCACCATCCCTTTCTCTGTTCTCCCTTTCCTGTAAGCCTTTTTCTCCTTCCTGTCCTTGTTATTGCTACACTCTGGTCGCTTCTTTTCATCTCTTCTTGGCTTCCTGCAATCAGCCATGAAGTTACCAGGCCTGCCACAGTTATAACATTTATCATCAGAAGGAGTAGTAAAGTTTATCTTAGAGGAATCAAAAGAAGAGGGTTTAGTATTCTGCTTACGCATAAATTTGCCAAATTTTCTTATGAACAAGGCCATCACATCCTTGATCATTTCCTCTGCTGATCTGTTGCTTCTGGAGCACGGGCTTTGCTCTGGAATTGTAGTGGCGAGAGCTCTGGTAGGTTGAGACATTGATGGCTCCGCTTCTGCTCTCGTTTCCAGTTCAAACTCGTAAGCCTTTAAGTTGGCAAACAAGTCATGCAGCTCCATCTTGTTTAAATCTTTTGACTCCCGTATAGCCATGGTCTTCACATCCCAGTCCTTGGGAAGTGCTCGCATCACTTTCAGGGCCAAATCCCTGTTGTTGTATGTCTTGTTCAGTCTGGCCAACTCAATCACCAAAGAACTGAATCTTTCATCAAACTCGGCCATGGTCTCTTCGGGTTTCATCTTGATTAGTTCGAACTTTTGTATTGCCATGGTAAACTTGTTCTCTTTCGTCTCTTTATTCCCTTCGCATATCTGGGTCAACTTCTCCCAGATCTCCTTAGCAGTCGTGCAGGTCTTGATTTTGCTAAACATGTTATTGTCTATCGTCTTGTAGAGTATGTCCTTAGCGATATTATCCAGATTTTCTTTCTTCTTATCTTCCGATGTCCATTCCTGTCTAGGTTTCTCAATCCGTTGAGATGCACCTGTGGTTATCGCCACAACAGTGTTCATTTTCAATATTTGCATTGTTCCGTTGGTGATCACAAACCACATGTCTTCATCTTGTGCTACCTGCATCCGAATCTTCCAGACGTCGTATTATTCCTTGGAAAACATGGGGATTTTATGATGAGAAATCAACATATTTAATGAGTATGAGTAAATAACTTAATCAGTCACTGAGAAACCAAGCTTTGATACCACTTGTTAGGATCGAAAATATGCTCGGGAGTTCAGAGGGGGGGGGGGGTGAATGAACTCCTTTGCTAATTTTGATTTGAAAATTCTTTTCAAAGGTTTTACAGCTTGACGCGAACTTCCAGCTGAGTTAACAGCTAGGAAGGTGTTCTCAGTGAATACTGTTGTCTCGTGTAATAAAAGAATTTTATGCGGAAATAACACGATTCAATCTGTGAATAATTTAATCAAATGCGTGAATGAAAAAGATGTAGGGACGAGAGATTTGTTTCTGGAAGTTCAGAGCAAATTCTCCTACGTCTCCCATTCTTCCTCAATGGGAAGGTTTACACTAGAATATTTGATTTATACAACCCTTTGTACAAACCCACTCCCGTAACTAGCAGCCATGAGAACTCCTAGCTATCAACCAACGAAACACAGACCCACGAACTGGTTCGAAATACAATTACACTGCACTAAGCTGGTGTTGGATCTGTTTTGACAGATCCTGATTGAGTTTTGAATTACACAAAACCTGTTATTGTGTTTCTAACAATTCCACTTAAGCGTACAGGTTTTATAAACGAAGAAGACGATCAACAACAGCTATATTTGTCCAGCCGTTGGTTCACAATATAGTCAATCAGCAGTTGGTTTGGTGTTCATGGAATGCGCAGCTGGATTAGCAATGGAGACGTCCAAAGTTGAATCAGTTGTTCGTTATCAGGCAAAGGCCAAGTTGAATCAGCTGGAGCATGGTGATCCAGCTGGAACGATAACAACCAGCTGAAGAGCTAAAGAGCGAAGTGAACCAGCTGGTACAGGAATTGAGAAGCTTGCTGGATTATTAGATCGAAGAAGAAGATGCGCAAGTTACTGTTGACGAATTTGTTAGCAGTAGCGTTTATAAGTACTGTTGATGAATCTATCAGTCGCTATTCAAGAAGCAAGAAGAAGAAGAATCGCAAGATGGAGCTGGAGCGAAGAAGAAATCAGCTGGAGCGCTAAAGTATAGATGACATCAGCAGTGACGTCATCATTCAGCAGGAAGCTACAGTGGAATAGAATCAGCTTAGAGCTTCTTCCAGCAGTTGATATTTGGAGTGGGCGATTGCAAAACGATGTCGCATGAATAAGTTGAAACGACAGCGTTTTGCATTCGCAATAGGAATCAGCAGATGAAGTGAAGCGCAAAAGATGAAGCGACGTCGTGTTGGGAATCAGCAGATGAATTAGTGTTGATGATGTCATCGGTGACGTCATCATATTCAGCAGATGGTTTGAGAGACCAGTCGCAAGAATCAGCAGGTAGCTTGCATCCAGACGCAAGAGGAAGCGACGTCGTAGAGGAGATATCCAGTCGCAAGCTACTGTGCAATCAGCAGATGCTATTTGGAGATAGCGATAGCAAAACGATGTCGTTTACATAAGTTGACACGACATCGTTTTGCTCTTGCGCTAAAGATTCAGCAGGAAGACTTTGCGTTGATATATCAGCAGTCGCAAGCTACAGTGGTTTCAGTCGCAACGCAAAGATTTCCAGACGCAGTGTTTAAGTATCCAGTCGCAAGATGAAGTATCAGATGCAAGCAACAGCAGCATCCAGTCGTAAGCTTCAATGAATCAGCTGTTGCTAAGCATTCAGTCGTTGGGAAATCCAGTCGCGAGCTACAGTATCCAGTCGCAGGAATTCCAGGCGCAAAGAATCGAAGAAGTAGCAAAGCGCAGCAGTCGTAATGATAAATCAGCAGCGAAGCAGTTGACGACTTACGAAGAATTATCAAAGCTGGATGTCAACTGCTGAGCTCAATTCAAATGGCGAAAACGACAAGAAGCCTGCAAAAGAAAAGGACGCAAGTACTGTTCCCCTGTCGGTACTTTACAAAGTAGCGTTGCACTAAAATGGAAAGAAGACAAAATAGCCATATGAAGCGCTGAACAGTTTTGGAAGCTATCCAACGGGAAGAAATTCTACAAAGAAGAAGACAAGATAGCCATATGAAGCGCTGAACAGTTTTCGAAACTATCCAACGGAAAGAAATTCTACAGAGGCTTTATATACAAAGGAAGCGCCATTGAAGAAGTGTTCAAGTGTTCAGTTGGTGCAACTACATACTGTGGGAGAATTTCATTGTTTACACAGTGCACCAACAGAGGGAAAATAATCTGAAGTGAAGCTGTCAACTAATCATTCGAGAGAGAGTTTCATTGCAGTTGACAGTGTAGCTAGAATTAGCTTGTATTAGAGCATTTCCCTCGTGTGTGAGAAAAACAGAGAGTTGAGCGTTCATTGTATCAATCTCACACACCCGGATTCATTCACATCTGTTTGTGAATGAATCTCGAAATATGTTTACAGTTCCCGTCCAAGCATGAAGACGTAAAACTCTTGTGTATGTAGTCAGTCACACAGCTGTGGCTGTTTGTGCATTTGAGGAGTCTAGGAGTTCTCACAGCTGCTGGTTGTGGGATTGGGTCTGTACACGCAGTTGTAAGATCAAATCTTCTAGTGGAGCCTTCCGAGGTGGAAGAAGGGGAGATGTAGGATGTTGATATCCGAACTTCCATAAACAAATTGCTGTGTATCGTGCTCTGTTATTCATTCAGCAGTCTATTTACTTAGCACGCATTGCACGCACAAATCAGCACTTGCTTATACTTTAGCATTCGCATAAACAGTTCAGTAGCATCGCATATCATTGCATACAACAGCACACTAGCACTTGCATAGTCTTGAACAGATTTATGTTGTACATAAATCTGTTTGAGTTGTTTTAAAATATAGGATTCAGTTCTGGTATTTTCCGCATGATTTTTAAATCATATCAGATCTGTCTCCGGTGCTCTGCTCTTCATCGTGTGATTTTAAATGTTCAAGAACAACGAGCTATTGCAGCTCAAGTTTGTATCGGCAGCGCGCAAAATCTTAAAGGCTTTTATCAAACGCGCGGCTGCTGATCTTTTGATCCTACAAACGGACCAACAGCTGGTTGTGCTATTCTAGCACATCTACACTCTCTATTTATAATTTACAAAGATATCTTATACTACAGAGTGTGTGAATAGAAGAGTATGTGACACAGAGTTGAATAAAGCGTTCTGTGCTTGTGTCACTTGTAGCGATCTGGTTCAAGAAGAACTCCGTTTTTGTTTGTGAAGGTTGCTTAGCTCGTGTATTCAACGATCTCGCTGTGTGTTCTAATTCGTAACTCCTTCACAGCGGCTCTTCTCTTCTATTATATCCTTTGGATACAACGGTAATAAATGTAGTCAGTAGACACATTGAATGTATCCAAATTAAATTTCCTGCGGAGTCTTAAATGTCTGTACGGTGAAAGCACATCTTCATTAAATGCATTGCCCTTTTTAGTAACTCTGTGCCGTCTTCATTTTGTATCATATCTTTGCGTATCTGATATTAGCTCAAAGTAGTTCCAACAACTACACGTCACTGTAGAAATGTAGAATATTTCAAATCAAGTTGTACGCAGATTCACACATTCCAAGAATACAATCTGCTAAGTTTCCTCTAACTTAGCTGGTCCCTCGATCTGGTTCATGAATGTTGAGCTGATTTTCTTGATCGGATTCTTATCTTGATCTAAATCATACTGCTCTTGTCTCTTCTTTATACTGATTCGAATATTAATCTCTGTATGCTCGTATCCTCAAATTCATACTATTTGTAAAGTTAATCTGTCTGAGCTGGTTCCCTTAGCTGATCTTCCAGCTGGTTACTCATAACTCTAGTTGTTTGTTATCTGCGATTTGTTTTCTCATCTGTAGATCACCGCTTTATTATTTCTAATCCAGTGTTCTTTGCTCTTCGAAATTTTCTCAAATAAGCTGCCCTTATCTGGTTGAGCATTTTTTTGAATTGGTATCTGAATAGCCTAATATCCAGCTAGTTTGTCCTAAACCAGCACACCTTAATGTCTTGAGCTGGTTTGACCTCAACCAGCTTGACCAGATTACGTTTGCTGGTTTGTCCTTAACCAACGTACCTGAATGCTCTGAGCTGGTTTTTCCTTGACCAGCTTGAATCTTCTCCGATCTGGTTTCTACGTCCAACGTAGTAAGGTTCGTCCAGACCTTGTCACATTGGTCCAATTGATATCTTTTATGGATTTCATTTTACGTTTATTTTTCATCATCAAAACTTCTGAAATTTATCCTAAAAGAACCGGACCGTGCTTGGGTCACTCTCGTCCGCACCGCCCGCGAACTGCCCTGAACACAAAACCGAAGCAAAACAGCTAAGGCGAAAGCTGGAAGGTTAAGCTTAGGCACAAAATAAAAATAACAGTTTTTCCCTCTTATATTAAAATAAACGTCTCGTGGATTTACTGATTTTTTTTCTGGGCGTTACAAAACACTCGTAAGCTGTTTTCTTCACCCAGAGATGTTCTACACCCGTAAGCTGTTTTCTTCACCCAGAGCTGTTCTACACCCGTAATATGTTTTCTTGACTCAGAGCTGTTTTTACGCCCGTGATTTGTTTCTACCCGGAGCTTATCTAAGCCGTGATCTGTTTTCTATCTTGACTAATTTCAGAATCTCTAGGTCTGTGTTCCGTTGTACACTAGCAGTTTTTTCAAATGAAAAATTTAAGTTTTATTATAACAAAACGAACCGCTTCCGCGCAGTCCGTTATTTTAAATTCTTAAGTGATATATGACAAGTTTACGAAGGAGAGATGACAGAAGTTTCCCTGCCATATTTCATAGAGTTTAAAGGAAGTAAATTTCAAAAGTTAAATAGATTTATGGGAAAGATATCAGACGGTCAGCAGAGGGAGGGTGAGGACGCTGGTTGACGAATCAGTGTGCCCCTTCATATGAAGGACAAGGATTATGGTTGACGAACTATATACCCCTTCAATCAGGAAGGAAAAGGATTATGGGTTGACGAACCTAAATACCCCTGCACATAGTTTGGGATTTATTCTCCAGAGCCTGTATACAGATGATAGCTTGATCAAGCGAACTAACCTATGGAGTTGGCGTCATAACACGAAAGAAAGTAGAATAAGGTTGTTAACAACCTCAGTTTTGAGCAATGATTATGTTATAGTTTACTTCCTTTAATACCAGTAAATGTTGTAACTGTTTTTAAGTATGTTTATGCATGTTCAGTTATTGTGACACCCAAAACCCACGGGGTCACGAATTGTGGTGAAATAAAATTTTAAAATAAAAAGAAGGGCTGAAAGACAATTTGTTTTTCTTATAACTTAAAAAGAAACTGAAACACAAACACAAAAGCTGACAGACACACACACACGGCGCCAAGTACTAACAATATGTGGAAAACAGATCTCTATTATATATTGCAATTGCGGCATTACAACATCTGAAATTCTATATGAAAAGGAACATCAATACGTAAACATTCTTTCGTAAACATTCGTAAACATTTCTTTCTTTCATTCATAAACTTGGAGATAGAGATAATAGCCCAGATCTCATCATCATCATTTTCTTTTGATTTATGGCTTAGAAGCTCTCCTTAGGTCCGTGTTGCACTTTGATCAAAATGACTTCTGATATCATTTTTAGAATATATCTCATATGAAAGGGTAGTCGACATCTGGACGACTACTCACCCTTCTCCTTGGTGACCGTCTGTTATCTATGCCATAAATCCTTAAAATAAACTTTTGTTCCTTTAACTTCTCATCTTTTCTTTGAAATCTTTGAAAATCATCGGGTTCCTTTATTTAAAACTTGCTTCCCATTTTTAAAATTTACTAAGTATCGAATTCGACTGCTGAAACTCATCGCTGAAATGAAACAGTCGCAACTAGAAGAAACTGCACTGGGAAACAAAACAGATCTTCACTGTTCACGGTTATCGTAAAACAGCTGTAAGGATATCCGCTAACATTGAAACAGATGTGTTAAATGAAACGATGTCGTTAGTGTAAGAAACAGACGTGGCTTGGGATACTGTTTGAATAGTGAACAGCTGTAACTATGAAATAGGATTGGTCAACTCAGCTGTCAACGAATTGATTTCGTCAACTCAGACGTCAACACAACTTAAACAAAGGCTTTTAGGTGTTGAACAAACCAACAGCTGAATACAAACTAAAGCAACAGCTGAATACAACTAACGCAACAGCTGGTTACAAACAAATGCAACAGCTGGTTACGAACAAATACAACAGCTGAAATGTAATTCCTGAATTTAAATATGAAATTCAATCGCTGACATAGGAAACGAAATCTGAATAAGAACTTGGTGTTGCAACATCAAACGACAGCTACGCTATCAGATGTTGCCTATCAAACCAGACCTTATACTGATTCGACCAACAACATCCGATTACATAGCGTCAAATTCAAAGGTTACCATTCACCGGAAGGAAGAACATTCATGAACTTACTTGAATCAAACTCGAACTCCTTAGTATTTTAAAACATCAATAACTTTCTGGAAAAACTTGGAAGCAGTAAAACATCATTTTGAACCCAATCTTTCTTTCCTTGAACATGCGTAAATCATTTTAAACATGAACTTCAACATATATTAAACATACAGGCAAGCAGATCCATAAAATGAATAAAATCAATATATGCTTTAAATGGTGTAGCAAAGGATCAGCTTTTACTTGCCTTTGAATTTGAGCTTTGCAACATCAGTTGATTCCTGCAGAAATCTTCTCCCCGAGCAAACACAACGAGCTTCTTGAAAATATTTTTTTTTTGAAGAACACGAAAGAGTTTTCTGATACAAGTGAAAATAAAATTTGCCTTTGAAACAGGTATTATATGGAAGGGATTAGTGGCAAGATTCTGCATTCATCGAGCATGACACACCTCGACCAAGTTGTAAAATTTGGTAAAATTCCCTTCACATCATTTTAATTTGTAAAACACCAAACCCTTTTCGAAAGAAATCATTTGTCCTCCTTAAAATCATTTTCAATCAATTTAAAACCTGCTCATGTATCGCCCTTGGAGTCATCTGCTGAAACCAGCCGCGTCGTATCTCATTTTCTGAAATCAATGAAATCAGCTTTTGCCAACAATTAAATTGTCATTTTGACCCATGAAAATAAACAAGATGCATATATGTAGTCCTATGGATTTTGGGGCGTTACA
>KQ999991.1:3828-16534 GCA_001598015.1 Dorcoceras hygrometricum | reverse complement strand
TTGGAAAAAAATTCCATTCAAGACAGATTTTCGAACACAGCCAATCTGTATCATTATGTACAAACAGATTTCATTAGAGGCTGGAAATAGATTTCGTATCCTTTCATTATGAACAAAACACAATGGAAAAATGAAATCTAATAGTTTAGTACAAAAAAATGAAAATGCAGCATCTAAATTCAAGACATTTACCTTATTGGAAAATAAATTGATTTCCGGCTAGATTTTCAGACGGGAATGAAGAGATTTGAGGAAGAAATTTTGTGAATGGGGGAAGGGAGAAGGAGGTCTTGCAAATGTTTGGAAAGAGCTGATGTTTGGAAAGAGCTGATGTCTGAAAAAGTTTCCCGGGCAAACTTTTTCATGGTTTTTTTTAATAATAAAAGTCAGCCACGTGTCAGAATTTCAGTGGCCGAAATAATTTTATTAAAAATTTTGTTTTACACCAACTCTTGCCATGTGTCTGATTGTGATTCGCCCATAACCTTTGTGGGCATGTCCACAAAGGTAGCATCGACAAAGCCATGTTAAAAGTAAAATCACCCGACTGTGTCTGGGATTTTGACAATTGAATATTATGAAATACAGATAATACAGAGAGTTATAGAGAGGGGATATGGAAACAAATTACTTTTAGAGAAACTGACCCAGCAACAAAAACAAGACAATGAACTTAGCAACAAACCAATAATTATGCATAGTGGTTATAATGGGCCCCTGAGCACATGATGATGATTCATTCTATCATAGCCCAAATTTCCAGCGTGTAATCAGAAACCCAATCTTGTCTGTGCAAAAACAAGTCAATTGATGTTAATATCCGTGGCCCATACCAATAGTAAATCAACTGCAGGTTTGTTCTGTAAGGACACAAAATCCAATCTCATTTTGGGCTCTATTATGGACAATGACTTGGAAGGCTCAACCCATGGCCCACCATCAACATCGGACTATTACTGTAATAACTAATAACCAACACCACAGACAAGCTCATAAATCGACCACTAGCATGAGGAGTCTATAATCTATATAGTAACACTATTTCTCTGTATAATAGGTATTATTTTTATGTTATACCAAGAATGACCATTTCAAATTACTTATTACTTCATCTTCATTTTAAAAATATGTTATAAAAAACTAAATCAATAAATTTGTTCCCCAAAAATAACTACATATAGCATGTTATTATCTACATCATCTTTACCATAATACTTATGAGATGAGAATTCACTAAAAAATTAATTTAGAGTCATAACATGATGTTAATATTTTGATATTTTCACATAAAAGTTAATTAACAAAAAAGTTGATAGGTAAACACACAACGTGATGAGGGGGCATCGGCACATGTTAATATTTTGATATTTTCACACAAGTTAATTAACAAAAATGTTGATAGGTAAACACACAACGTATGTGAAGAGGTGTTGGCACATGTTAATATTTTGATATTTTAATATTTTGATATTTTTCAAACAAAAGTTAATTAACCAAAAAGTTGATAGGTAAACACACAACGTATGTGAAGAGGCATTGACACATGTTATATTTTGATATTTTCACACAAAAGTTAACTAACAAAAAAGTTGATAGGTAAATACACAACGTACGTGAAGAGGCGTGTTGGTTTCCCGAAAATTCATAGTTTATATGTTTTATGGATAATTTTAGTTGAAATTTTTTCAAAGCAGTGGGTGGTTGAATTAAAAGTAAATCTAGGCCGACAGGATATCCGAATAATTAAAGACTCATTAGTGAACGTGTAATTTATTTTGAAACTGTGTTTTTTTTCCCTATTTAAGGGTATGTGAGAGAGAGACAACACGCCTATCCCATTCTGTTAATGTGGCGAACATCTATGTTTCGAATTCCGCAAAATTTCACAGCAAAACCCATGAAGTTGAAAATTTTGACGGAAAATCCTGAAAACTTGGAATCTATAATCTCCAAAAATACTTGACACGATTTTTTTCAAGAATTAAAGACTCGATATAAAATAACATTTTAGAAGAAAAAGTTCGTACAGTTTTTGAAACTGAAGACATGGGACACCAAATGACAAATAGGTTTTTTTTAAGGGCAAAGAAAATTTAGTTTTAGAAGGTTTTATAATTAAATGAAACCACCAAAATGAATAGATAATATAGCTGTTATCAAAGCTAATTTCGAAATTTTTTTCTCCAGCTTTAAATTTTTATGCTGTTATCAAAGCTAATTTCGAAATATTTTTCTCCAGCTTTAAATTTTTTATGTATAAAAAAAAACTCAGCTATATCCACTGAAAATGTCGTGTTTTTACTTTTAACATATACCAAATATCTTTTTAAAAAAATGCTACCGCTTATGTCGGATTGACAAATTCAAATCTGTTATAAATTAAAAAAATATTAACAAAATAAAGTAAATAATTACCTTTGTAATAACCTTAAATATCTCTTTAATTGCTCCTTAATTGCTTCAAATGAACTCTTAATTTTATATTCATAGGAAATTATTATTTCTCTATAATTTCCTTAATTTAGAGAGAATTAAAGTTTGAGAGAATTTGTATATTTTTGTGTGTATTACAATGAAAATTACAAGTCTATTTATAGGCAAATGAAATAATTAAAATAATAAAAAGGTCTCATCACTTCATTTAATATTTAGATATCCAACAACTAACAACTAATACTAACCATCTAATTATTTAATTATTCCACAATACTCCCCCTTTGGATGTCTTTATTACGTATTTTGATACTGTCTCGTTAAAAACCTTACTAGAGTGAGATAAAAACCATAGTAAGGAAAAAAGAGTGCAGTTACGTAAACTTTCTTCTCCTGTTGGAGAATTACGTGAAGTCTCTTAGACGTCGCATTCCGATCTTGTACACCAATTTCTCAAAAGTTGATGTAGGCAATGATTTTGTGAAAAGATCGGCCAAATTATCACTTGTGCGAATTTGTTGAACTTCAATATCACCTTTCTTTTGCAAGTCATGTGTGAAAAAAAACTTTGGGGATATGTGTTTCGTCCTATCACCTTTGATGTACCTTTCCTTTAGCTAAGCAATGCAAGCTGCGTTATCTTCATAAATTATTGTTGCAGATGTTTTATTTGCAGACAAACCACATTCTCTTTTGATATGGTAAATCACCGATCTCAACCAGACATATTCTCTACTAGCTTCATGGATTGCAAGTATTTCTGCATGATTTGATGAAGTAGTGACCATAGTTTGTTTAGTAGATCTCCAGAAAATTGTTGTTCCGCCATAAGTATAAATACCCAGTTTGTGATCGTCCTTTGTGTGGGTCAGATAGATATCCAGCATCTGCATACCCAATTAATTACAAATCACAAGTATTTGACTAAAATAAACTCCAATCGTAGGTGCCCCGAAGGTATCTAAATATATGTTTAACGTCATTCCAATGCCTTCGTGTCGGAGAAGAACTATATCTTGCCAACAAATTGACAGCAAATGATATGTCTGGTCTCGTGCTATTTGCAAGATACATCAATGCACCAATAGCACTCAGGTATGGCACATCTGGGCCAGGTAGTTCTTCTTGTTCATCGCGTAGTCGAAAAATATCTTTTGTTGTATCAAGTGATCGAACCACCATGAGTGAACTTAAAGGATGAGCTTTATCCATATAAAATCTTGTGTATAAGTTGATTGATTGACTAAAATTCCATCACGAAGATGCTCAGCTTGTAGACCAAGACAGAATTTTGTTTTTCCTAGATCTTTCATTTCAAATTCCTTTTTCAAATATCAACTGTCTTTTCAAGTTCTTCGGGACTTCCAATAATGTTTAAATCATCAGCATATACAGCAATAATGACAAATTTTGATCCATTCATTTGAATAAAGATACATGGACAAATTGGATCATTTTTATATCCTTCTTGCAATAAATAGTCACTAAGTCGTTTGTACCACATGCGTCTAGATTGCTTTAATCCGTAAATGGATCTTTGTAATTTAATGGAGCAAACATTTTATTATTTGGACCAAATCTTTCAGATATCTTAAATCTCTCAGGAATTTTCATGTAAATATCATTATCTAGTTTTCCATACAAGTATGCAGTGAACATCCTTAAGGCGCATTTCAAGTCTTTCTTGTATGGTCATGCCAATAAGGTATCGGAATGTAATTGCATCCATCACTGGAGAGTAAGTCTCTTCATAATCAATACTAGGTCTTTGAGAAAAACCTTGTGCTACCAATCGAGCTTTATATCTAGTAACTTCGTTTTTCTCATTTCGTTTTCGTACAAAAATCCATTTACAACCCACAAGAATTACTCATTTGGGTGTATGTACCACAGGTCCAAAGACATCACGTTTTGCTAATTATTTTAACTCTTCTTGTATTGCTTTATTCCAACTTGATCAATCTTGTCGATTACGACATTCATCTATAGATGTAGGGTCTAGATCATCATTTTCATTAACAACATCACGAGCTACAACATAAGCAAACTATTTTCGACAATAATTTCCGATCGATTTAATTTTTTCCCCGTGTTGACATAATTTATCGAGATCTCTTTATTTTCGAATGTTTGAACCTTTTCGGGGGAATGATCATCAACATTTTTAATTTATCAATCAATGGATTGGATATCTCATTATGAGTATCAACATTATTTGCTTCTTTCCTTTTTCATGGATATTTATCTTTGGATCCAATTAGTCTACCACGTTTGTGTCGTGCACTTGATTCATTGTTTGATGGCACTTTAGGAATATCGATACGTGCTGGAGCATTAGCAGCCGGTATATATGACTTAGTTACCCTTTTTACATCATTAAATGCATAAAGTAATTTATTTGCAATATTTTGCAGATGTACTATTATTTGGACTCATTCTCACATTCATTTGTCCGGAAATCAAATTGATGAAGTGGTGCATTCCAAGTTAATGCACTTGGTGCTTTCATATTTTCTCCCCCTAATGTTGGGAGCTTTGTTTCATCAAAGTTCCAATCGTCAAATCGTGCCGTGAAAACATCCCCCGTCATTGGCTCTAAATATTTGATAATCGACGGAGAATTATATCCAACATATATTCTCATTCTTCTTTGGGGACCCATTTTAGTACGTTGTGGTGAATATATTGGAACGTATACAGCACATCCAAAAATTTTTAAATGGGAAATATTAGGCTCATGGCAAAAAAACTAGTTTCAAAGGAGAGAACTGATGGTAACTAGTTGGTCTGATGCGTTTTAGTGCTGGTGCGTGTAAAATAGCATGTCCTCATACTGATGTGGAGAGTTTTGTCCTCATTATCAATGGTCTAGCTATTAACTGTAAATGTTTAATAAATGATTCTGCTAAACTATTTTGTGTATGAACATGAGGTACTGGATGTTCAACAATTATCCCAATTGACATACAATAGTCATTAAATGTTTGGGATGTGAATTCACCAGCATTATCAAGATGAATTCTCTTAATAGGATATTCTGGAAATTGGGCTCTTAGACGAATTATTTGAGCCAATTGTCTTGCAAACGCCAAGTTTCAAGTTGATAGTAAGCATACATGTGATCATCTTGTTGATGCATCAATTAAAATCATAAAATATCTAAATGGTCCACATGATGGATGAATGGACCCACAAATATCACTTGTATTCTTTCTAAAAATGTAGGTGACTCAATACCAACTTTAGTTGGTGAATGTTTTTGAATTAATTTGCCTTGAGAACATGCATCACATGTGAATTCTCCAAAATTCAAAATTTTCTTGTGTTTCAATTGATGCACTTGTGAAGTCTCAATAATTTTTCGCATCATTGTAGAGTCGGGATGTCCCAATAGATTATGCCACAGTATAAAATTATTCATATCCATGAATTTCTTATCAACTGTGACATTCGTTTAAACTACATTTATTTTCGTGTGATATAAGCCAGATGTAAAGGTCGGTAATCTTTCAGCAATACATTTCTTTCCCGACACTTCTTTTGTAATCAATAGATATTCTTTATCATCTTGGCTAAAAGTCTCAATATGATATCCATTTCGTCGGATACCTTGAAAACTTAACAAATTTCTTTGAGACTTAGGAGAGAACCATGCATTATTAATTATAAAATGTGTCCCTCCATTTAATATAATATTACTTTTTCAGAGCCTTCAATAATGCTTGTATTTCCAGAAATTGTGTTGACATTACTTTTCTCATTTGCAAATATGAGAAATATTTATCTCTTTTAAATATCGAATGTGTTGTTGCACTGTCAACGATACATAAATCCCCATCATCGACTTCATGTCCAAAATCCATATTTTATAAATATTTTATAAAAGAAAACAATTAATGAGTATTCATTAAGATAATAAAATATTTAATAAAACCCAACAATAACCATAAACAACTTAGAAATACAATATTTGAATACACCACAATCAAACAACTAAAATGTTTAACAATTTGGCAAACTTTCATCATCACCAACGAAATGATCAATTCTTCCATTCTGTTCTTCAAAGAAATCAGAAACATCAAACTGTGCTGGGAATGTCGGGAGCTGACTTAAGCCTTCACCTTGATCAATGAAATTAGTTTCAGCATCCTCTTACTTTTCTTTTGATGCTTGATATAGATCAACCAGGTGTTTGGACGTACGGCAAGTATTATACCAATGTCCTTTCATCCCACATCTATAACATTCACTGTCTGATTTCTTGGATTCATTAGCATGTCCAAATTTCTCTTTCTTATCTTGGTCATTGCTCACTTTTGATAGCTTCTATTCTTTTTATTTTTAACTACAATCGGCATTATAATCATGGGATTTTCCACGTCCACGACCATATGGATTAAAACGTCCATGACCGCGTCCATGATTACGCCCACGCCCACGCCCACGCCCACGACCATGATTACTACGAAAGTAGGTATTATTTTGGTTTCTTCTTTCATCATGTATTGCCATATTCATATCAGGGAATGGGTTAGAACCGCTAGGTCGGATTTCATGATTTTTCAGCAATAACTCATTATTTTGCTCAGCCACGAGCAGACATGAAATCAATTCAGAATATTTTCTGAAGCCTTTTCTTTATACTGCTATTGCAGGAGAACATTGGAGGCATGAAATGTGGAGTATGTTTTTCTAATAAATCGTCATCAGTAATTTTTTCTCCACATAGCTTTGAACTGATGCGAAATATGACAGAATTATATTCACTTACAGATTTAAAATCTTGTAAGCGCAAGCGCATCCAATCATAACGTGCTTTTGGAAGAATTACCGTCTTTTGATGGCTATATATTTCTTGCAAATTTTTCCATTGTTCGTATGGATCTTTTACTGTCAAATATTCAGTTTTCAAGGCATCATGAAGATGATGACGAATGAATATCATAGCCTTTGCACGGTTCTGTGGTGTTTTAATATTTCCCTCTTTGATCGTATCTCCTATGCCCATAGCATCTAGATGTATTTCAGCATCTAGTATCCAAGATAGATAATTTTTTTCCGGAGATGTCAAGAGCGCTAAATTCAAGCTTGGAAATATTTGACATGATCAAATCTATATTCCATGGAAACAATATTAATAAAATATACGTGACATAATGAGAATTAAAAAATTGTTAACAATCTATATGTAATATTATTAGTTAAGATCTATTAGTATGACAATGAAAAGTAATGGATAAACTATGAATACAAGCATGGTTCGAAATAACGAAAAAATATGAGGCAATACTCGATGATAAATATAAGACTAGTGAGTATAATGATCAAACTAATTATAAACATTCCCATTGGATGAATCATCTTCGTCTTCCTTTTGTAATTAGAGAAATAAAGTTTGTGACGAAAGATTTGATGGAGAAGATTAATAGAGGAGTGAATAAATGTTTTAGAAAACAGCATATTTATAGAATAAAATCTATCCGTTTATACCCGTTAGTCATTAAAATATATCCGTTTTATGATCGTTTTGTTGGCGCAGCGGCGGATCCGGATCCCGCTTCCAGGGCGCAGTGGAAGATTTAAAATTTTGAGCCCGGGAACGGTCAATACACCTATAAAAACATTCATAAACACACATAGGATGTTTAGAATGATACCTTGCTGGAGTCTAGGCGCCTGGCTCCAACCAATTTCACGAGGAAATCGGCACTTCAACGGTTGGCGGTTTTGGCCTCCTAATCCGGTACACGACCGAAATCTCAATTCCTTCACCGGCCTGCACTAGAAAACCCAATGAAGATTTCACGGACGGAATCTCCTCGCCGGAATGGTTGGAACAAGATTTCCGGCAGGCGGCGGCGGCGGCGGCGTGGTGAGGAGAGGAGAGGAAGGAAGAATTATATGCTGAGGAGCATTTGGTACGTTTTAAATGAATACCCCAGGGCCTCTATTTATATATTTCCATGGGCTTGAACCAGCTTAATGGGCTTGGGTCGGGCCCAGGCCCAGGGTGAACATTGGTTTCAAGTCCATCACTGTGGCTCCATCATAATCGCGATCGACGATCAGATCGAACCGATCTACACAATTTACAAAACTGAGCATTATGATGTGAAAACGGTTTTTCGGACCACCTAATCCAAAATAGCAGTTTTGCCCCTGTAAGCTTTAAGATAGTCAAACTAGTCCAAACTTAGGGAAATGGCATTTTGACCCTATTTAATTTTAGGAAGTCGCACTTCCATCCTTCCTCCTCCTATACTCAACAAATTGAGCTTAATTTCCTTACGGGAATTGATAAACCAGTACTTGTGTGACCCTCAATGGTTCAGGGATACAGCTAGCCGTGAGCTCACAATATTTTTGACTCCGAAACCACATTTTCGGACTAACCCATCGGATCATGGTAAAGCGTCTAGCAACATCGCCCCATGATCCCCTAGGTATCACTGATAGTTCCTGCAAGAACCAGTCGGTCATGGTTAGCGTACAGTACGGTCCTTTCAACACAAATATCCCGATCAGATTAATGACCATTGGTAAATCGAGAGTCGCTAGAGATCCAATAATCAGGCATACATCTTGGAGATCAAATAGTGACATCGCGTGTGTTACTAGGCAAACCCATTACCCAAAATATATCTGGTACTCTGACCAGAGATTTGACACACTATTATCTCCTCAGATAGCATAGGATATCCACGCACAAAGGCGAGCGGTGAATCCTCGACAACGAAACATCGACTCCTACATGCATCGGGACCTCACCCAACCCCGCCACCTGATTACCCCAACTGAGTCGATAAACGGGTCAAAGTGAGGCACCTATCATGTAGAGCCTCAATGACGTTTCGAGTAATGAGGGATAATCTGTACAATCGAGACCTCGGACTTAATCCACTCGATAAATGGTACGTGGAAAGTCCGAACGAGGGTAGTTCGTGGTACTTCACATCGCAGATGCTAGTCTCAAACTCGAGCGGCCTTATCCTCATTTTGACGGCCCAATCGACTAGGAACGAGTTTAGAATACACAGTGACTATTAGATGTGTTTCATGATAGCCATCATATCCACTATCACATCTAACATACACTATGGTGCATTCCAGGTCTTTATCCAACACAATTGTTAACATTATAAAATAATGACGATAAAGAATGCCATAAAAGAATAAGAATTTCATAAATAAAGATCGTTTTACATAGAGTCAACAAGAACCCACACGCCACAAGTTGGCTAGTTGGGCACCTACTCTAACACATTTATAATCGAAAGAAAAATAAATAATTTTATTCAACATTTTAGATTAAAAATGTAAGAATATTCACGTAATTTTATGGTTATAATGTGATGTATATAATGATAATCATAGTTAGATAATTTTGTATATTACACCATATTATTATTTTTAGGTGACATAGCCTCCTTTATATAATAATATGATATTATACATAAGTTATATAAGAATGAACAATGTAATTTTGTAATTCATATCACGTTATTATAATAAGGTGTCAGTGACTCTTTTTATATAATAACATGATATTATACAATGAAATATAATAAAAATCGAGTGATCGTGCTGATAACGTGTTATAAATTAAAATAAACATTATACAAAATAAAGTATATAATTATCTTTGTAATAACCTTGAATATCTCCTTAATTCTCCAAATGAACTATTAATTTTATATTGATAGGAAATTATTATTTCTCTATAATTTCCTTAATTTTGAGAGAATTTGTATATTTTTGTGTATAATTACAATGAAAATTACAAGTTTATTTATAGGCAAATGAAATGATTAAAAATAATAAAAAGATCTAATCACTTCATTTAATATTTAGACATCCAACAACTAACAATTAATACTAACCATCTAATTATTTAATTATTCCACAATAAAATCGAAATTGAGTCCATGGCGCCGAAACATCGACAACACAGCTTTGTAATGATGATATAGTTTAGTATTATGTGCACGGAAGGGTTACACATAGGCTCATATGTATTAAATCGAGACAATTAATTAATTTGTAACCACTCGTGAATGTAGAAATATATAAGTATCCAATATGAATATTTATAAACGGAAATCTTGTGTATGAGAACCAAAAAATTTTGTAGCTATCCGGTAACTTTATTCTTTTGGTTTCTAAATCTAGTTCGTCGGAATTTTTAATCGGTGAAAACTTCTTGTTCAAAATTTCATCGAGTACACTACATTTTTTTCTTGGTAATTGTTAGCTTAACGATCATTATTCACATATTTAAAATCATTTTAAATCGATATACTGACATATAATGCAGAACTCCTGTAACCTCCTTGTTGGCTAGTAAATGTCCATAAAAGGAGATATTATGACCACAAATGTGAGTCTTTTGATATTCACTTCTTCCTCAATAAATAGCCTTCACATCATAGAAAAGAAAAAAAAAGAAACACCAAGCAAGCACAAAGAAAAAAAAGAAACACCAAGCAAACACAAATACACCACATTTCAAGACTTAGATTCTGTCAAAATCGTGCAAGAAACTGCCCTAGTACAAAAACAAACAGTCAAAGTTTGAAGCATTCCAACAGAAATTTTAAGGCCTAATGTCTGGAATTTATTTCCATTGATACAGTGCTTAGAATCCGATCTCCACCATCCAGAATGTATTCTACTACGTTCTAAATACTCTGGTAAAAATGTAATTCTAATCTAACCGTTATTTTTGCAAAATACCTTCACAAGAATGTTGTACAGGTTATATGCGGAAAAACCTACACCTTCTGTCATTATCCCAAAAAGGTTACAAATGATATCGGTTTTGTTGGGATCAATCGCTACTAGGCCAAAAGTTATAGATGCTAGCCAAGGTGCAACTTTATTTTCTTATAATGTGGCAGAGCAGAGTGCACCTATTGTATATGTTAGGGTTGGGCAGTTAAGCCCACGAGTCTACGGAGGTGTGTGTCTACCTGGTGGTGATGTCACATTTCCCTTAGAGATCAGACTTATCCTTTTCCGACTGTCAGGCCCGATGCTCTTAATTATCGATTAAGCACACAATTAACAGAATAACTCGGAAGCTTGAAAGTTGTTAAAATTTTATTTTTTTCCTGAACTGAAAATATAACCTAAAAAAATTCTAGTACTCAAAATAAAAGCTATATAACAAAACCAACACATAGGACCGCATACAAACTCCCAACAAAACATGTATATCATCACAACACAAATGCAACAACAACTACACGGGACATACCCCGGATGACTCGACGAAATATTTATAAAATTACTGGGATACTCGATCAACCCCTCGGGGCTCCACTAGCTGATGCACCACCTATGCATCCGAAGTACCCGATTAACCTGAATGGCAAACAACAGAACCAAACAACCTCGAAGGGACAAGGGGTCAAACCCCAGTACGGAGAACAAAGTAAAACACCAAACGAAATATGTATGATATATGAAATGTGCTATGCAAACGCATATTCCTTTGCTTGCACAACGGTACCTGTGTTGTCACAGTACACCGGGACTGGACCAACTCCCTCAGGGATTACGCCCAACTCTTGGACGAAATTCTCATCCAAACCGCCTCTTTAGCAGCAGCTGATGCTGCGATGTACTCAGCCTCAGTGGTTGAATCCGCGATGGTGTCTTTCTTGGAACTTTCCAAGAGACAACACCACCATTGAGCATGAATACAAATCCAGAGGTTGACTTCGAATCATCCACATCGCATTGGAAGCTAGAATCAGTGTAGCCTTCCAATTTCAGTTCACCACCCCCATAGACCATGAACATATTCTTAGTCCTTCGTAAGTACTTAAGAATATCTTTCACAGCCTTCCAAGGCATTTGGCCGGGGTTGGCCTGGTAGCGGCTCGTGACACTCAGAGCATATGCAACATCCGGTCTAGTTGAGATCATGCCATACATAATACTACCTATTGCCGAGGCATATGGCACACGTGTCATACTCTCTATCTCCTCATCAGTCTTTGGACACATAGACTTAGATAGAGTGACCCCGTGGCACATAGGTAGGTGTCCTCTCTTGGACTCTTCCATAGAGAACCTCTTAAGTATGGTATCGATGTAGGTAGCTTGGGTGAGTCCGAGCATCCGTTTAGATCTATCCCGATAGATCTGTATTCCAAGAAATATAGGATGCTTCACCCATGTCCTTCATCGAAAATCTACTAGACAACCATACTTTAGTTGACTGCAACATTCCTACATCATTCCCAATGAGTAGAATGTCATCAAC
>KQ999990.1:0-11124 GCA_001598015.1 Dorcoceras hygrometricum | reverse complement strand
TTCTTGGAGGTTATCTCAACTATGTACAGCTTTTGTTCGGTATAGTTTGTTCAGTGGTTTGCGTACAGATGATATCCGCAGTTTTGTTTCCTCTATTGCTTTGGACAGAACAGTGTTGAGAGATGTACAGAGAGTTCAGAGTTCAGTTTTTGTTAGTCCACAAGTACAGTCCATTTCCAGTCCAGTTGTAGAAGGTCCTAGTGTACAAATGATGTTAAATCAGATTCCTTTCTCTTCATCCACTTCAGACGACTCTTCTATGCATTTTGATTATAATGACACTGCTGATACTTCAATTTCTCAACCACCTGCTGCCACCGATGTTATAGAGTCTTTAGCTAAATTGCGCGCTTCTCTTGACCAAGTTCGGTGTGAACAATTCAGACGCAAAGATGATGCTCATAATCTCAAGGATATTCTTCTTGTGCACCTCCGAGACCTCGAAAAGAGGATATCCGCAAGATTTGATGAACAGGACAGAGTGCACAGGGTATTGCACAAAGATACGCATGATCAAAAGAACCTCTTGTCGCTGGACCTCTTGTCAGTTACTTCTTGGAGGTTATCTCAACTATGTACAGCTTTTGTTCGGTATAGTTTGTTCAGTGGTTTGCGTACAGATGATATCCGCAGTTTTGTTTCCTCTATTGCTTTGGACAGAACAGTGTTGAGAGATGTACAGAGAGTTCAGAGTTCAGTTTTTGTTAGTCCACAAGTACAGTCCATTTCCAGTCCAGTTGTAGAAGGTCCTAGTGTACAAATGATGTTAAATCAGATTCCTTTCTCTTCATCCACTTCAGACGACTCTTCTATGCATTTTGATTATAATGACACTGCTGATACTTCAATTTCTCAACCACCTGCTGCCACCGATGTTATAGAGTCTTTAGCTAAATTGCGCGCTTCTCTTGACCAAGTTCGGTGTGAACAATTCAGACGCAAAGATGATGCTCATAATCTCAAGGATATTCTTCTTGTGCACCTCCAAGACCTCGAAAAGAGGATATCCGCAAGATTTGATGAACAGGACAGAGTGCACAGGGTATTGCACAAAGATACGCATGATCAAAAGAACCTCTTGTCGCTGGACCTCAAATCAACTCACCAGAAGCTAAGTGCTCAGATTGCTGCTGCTGCCTTTGATACAGTTGATGTTCGGAAGGAGGTGAAAGAGATTAACACTAAAGTAACTTATTTGGATGGGCAGGTTGCTGAAATTCGAAGTGAGCAACTCGAATTTTGTGCTAAAATAGAGGAAAATTATCTCAATCTTTCTACCCAACTCGGTCTCATCGTTGATTATCTCAGAAGCGGTGATGCCAGGGGGAAAGTAGTAGCAGCCACCTCCAACCACCTCCTGACGATCAAAGTCGACCCAGCGGGGGAGGTGGTGGCAATGGCAATAAAGTTGGAAGTGGTACTAGGTAAAGTGGTAGCAGAGGTGGAAGTCAGAGAAGGGGCGATAGGAGTGGATCGTCCAAGAGAAGACTTTACAGTAGTGGTGGTGGACCGTTCAGAAGATCATTTGAAGATTGGCTAGGATAATATTGTTGTTGATCTCTTAGTTGTACAAATCTTATGTACAGTCGTTAGTTAATGAAATATAGATATTTCAGCAGACCCTTGTGCAATTTACTTTTGCTCATTTATTTAAGACGATAGGCTGCTAAATTTTATCATCACCAAAAAGGGGGAAATTGTTAAGATAAAATTTATTAGTTTCGGTGATAACAAAATAAGACAAGTGCTAAATTCAGAAGTAACACTTGGACAGTCAGCCATTGAAGATGATCAACTCCATGTTTGGAGCAAAGTTTACTTCAGATGTTGAATTGACCAGTCAGATATTGGGTTTGAATATATCAGTTGTTAGATATCAGATTTTAGTATCCGGGAATATTTCAGCAGTTGAGTTAAAGCACTCAGTTGATGGATTACTATTTCAGAGGTTGAAGATATACGGTTATCAGTTTCTGGTATCGGGTTTTTAATGTCAGTCGTGAGAGCAATTCAGATGTTGGGTTATGCAGTCAGACTTTGATATTAATCAGTAATTGGAGATTCACTTCAGTAGTCAACATATTTCAGCAGTTGGGTATTCGCGCCAGTAGCGAGTGTATTTCAGCAGTTGGATATTTATTTCAGTAGTAAGTATTTTCAGTAGTTGGCTACAGTGCTTTTGATTCAATCTTGATTGTTGTTGGAACATTCAGTCGTTGAAACCAGTCGTTATATCACAATTTGCAAACAGGGGGATATTTCAGACGTTGGATATCTAATCAGCAGTCGGTATAATCAGTCGTTGGTTTTTATGATCAGCAGTTGAATTCTACTTCAGTAGCGAGCATATTCAGACATTGGGTATTTCTTTCAGAAGTGTATTCAGCCGATGGGATTCAGTTGTTGATTTGATATCAGACGCAACTACTCAGGTGTTAGCATGTTTCTTAACGAACAACAAAACTACGTCGTTTGAATTAGTTGATACGACGGTGTTTGGTTTAGCGCTAGAATTCAAACATTGGTTCATGCATGCATTCAGTCTTTGTACGATTAGTAGTTGGACATTCAGTTGTTGCAAAGATTTAGTTGGCGTTATTTATTCAGTAGTAACAGTCACGTATTCTATCAGGGATGAACTATTCATCTTCTTCAAGAAAGAAAAAGCTGTATTAACAATAAGAGAATTCAGGCGCAAGCGAAAAATCGATTCAAACGCGATTACATATTCAAAATGGAAAGAATCAATGGTGAAGATTGAATCGTACTATTGCCTGGAATTAAGGAGACAACGTCGGTACTATTTTGGGTAAATAGTACACAATTTACAGAGGACGTTATACGATGATTGCACAGAAATGGAAACACGACAATTTGGCTCTGACGATGTGCAATTACCATTTGGTGGAGCAGAATAGACGTATGATATTGATATCCGAACTTCCGTAAACAAACTCTCGACCCTTAGACTTTTACATTATTGCATTTACTTACTGCTTTAATCTGTTCACAAATTAATCGGCTTCTTTTCGCACATTTTGTTAGCCGAGAAATTTGATTTAAACTGAGATCCTTAAATTTGGTAACTCGGATTTAAGTTAAGCGGGTGCTTGTAAAACTGTTTTAAAAGATTTCGAAAATTTGAAAATACCAAGAGTTCATTCAACCCCCCCCCCTTCTGAACTCTTGCAGCTGTTTTTCGAACCACATTGATCCTATCAGTATGATTTACGAAGCCAGGAGGTTGTGCAACATACACTTCCTCTGTTAAGACGCCATTAAGAAATGCACTCTTAACATCCATTTGAAAAACCTTAAAGTCTTTATATGCAGCATAAGCTAAGAACATGCGAATTGCTTCTAATCGAGCTACTGGTGCAAAGGTTTCATCAAAATCTATACCTTCCATTTGCCTAAAGCCCTGAGCAACTAGACTAGCTTTGTTTCTTGTTACTACTCCATCTTCATTCAGTTTGTTCCTAAAGACCCATCTAGTTCCTATCACTGAATGATTAGAAGGTCTAGGTACAAGTTGCCATACATTATTTCTTTTAAACCGATTTAGTGCTTCTTGCATTGCATCTATCCATCTTGGGTCTGCTAAGGCTTCTTCTATCTGCTTAGGTTCTATATGTGATAAGAATGCTGAATCAAAATGATCATGCAATAGCTGGCTTCGTGTGCGAACGGGAGAATTAATGTTACCAATGACCTGCTCGGGTGGATGATTTCTGTTCCATCAAAGATCAGATCTGATTGGACTTTATCCCTGTTCAGCTTTGATGTTTGGCTGGATGGTCGCATCTGGGTTGTCTGACACCAATTGATAAGATCCTTGTCCCAGATTTGAGCCAGATGCCATATGATGAGATGTACCCGCATCTTGTGCGTCAGATGTTGATTGATGTACTATGGAATCTGTTTGTGAAACATCTTGAGCATTGGTTACTTCAGTTCCAGCAGCTGGTACGCTTTAAAATATCTGTTCCTGCACCCGGTCAGCATTAGTCAAGTCAACAACTACTTGGTTACCTGTCAGATCTGCTTGAGCATTGTCGTGCGGTGTGTCCAGCTCTGGTTGTATCTCTGCTGAGTATCTTTGTTGTGGCAAGTCATCATCTGAGTCATCAAGGCTGGATGATTCTAGACGTGTGCACAATCTTTGAGGCTCGCAGCTGAGTTGGATCTGAAACTTGTCTCATCAAAGCAAGTCATCATCTGAGTCATCAAGGCTGGATGATTCTAGACGTGTGCACAAATCTTTGAGGCTCGCAGCTGAGTTGGATCTGAAACTTGTCTCATCAAAGATAACATGTGCTGATTCTTCAACTGTCAGACTTCGATTGTTGAACACTCTGTAAGCTTTGCTCACCGCTGAGTAACCTAGGAAGATACCTGCATCAGATTTGGCATCAAAAGCTGTTAGGTGCTTCTTACCATTATTATGAATGAAACATCTGCACCCAAACACCCTGAAATATGATTGCCACTCCAGATCTCATAAGGAGTTTTGTCGTGCAACTTATTTATCATGATCTATTCTGAGTGTAGCAAGCTGTATTAACTGTTTCTGCACAGAATTTTTGAGAAATGCCGGAGTAAGCAATCATAGATCTCGTAGCTTCTTTTAAAGTGCGGTTTCTCCTCTCAACCAGCCCGTTCTGTTGAGGAGTTCTAGCTGCAGAAAGATCATGCTTTATTCCAATGTCATCCAGATAAGAAGATAATTTTTTATTTAAAAACTCAGTACCACGATCACTTCTTATCCGATTGACTGTACAAGATCTGTCATTTTGTAAGCGTTTTAAAAACCGAATCAGTTGGTCAGAAGTATCAGATTTTGACTTTAAAAACAACACCCAAGTAAATTTTGTAAAATAATCCACAACAACTAGGGTGTAATTCGTTCCCCCTAAGCTCGTTACGGGAATAGGACCAAAAAGATTCATATGTAAAAGCTCTAAGCTGTTCAGATCCCATTTGCTCTGACCAATTGATAATGTAGGTATTCCCCGATCTTTTACCTACCAATAGAGTCATATCATTTGGACTCTGAACTGTGCAGGTGTGCTTTTGGAAGCTAACTGTGTAACCCTTGCCACACAGCTGACTTATACTAATCAAATTGTAGCACAGGTTCTCAACAACTATAATATCAGATATTGAAATGTTACCATGGATAAGCTTACCCTTACCCACAGTGTTACCATGTGATTTACCGCTAAAAAAATTTTAGCTCCTTTGTGAGGTGTCACATCTGATAGCAGCTTTGGGTCTCCTGTCATGTGTCGTGCACAGCCGCTATCAAGGTACCATATGATTGACTCATCTGCAGCTTTGTACTTGTTACTCTGCAAACACGAAAACAGATTTTGGTACCAAATTTTACTTGGGTCCTAATCGAATTACCCCTTTCGGGACCCATACTTGAATTACCTTAACAGTTTTCCCAGTATGAAATTTCATAAGGGTGTGTGCAAAAATATGGTGAGATCTGTTGAGTTTTGGCTTAGTATGTGGACCATTCAGATCTCTTCGGGGCTGAACCCTTCTCCAAATAGAATTGACCTTCTTAGGACCACGCCTGGGTTGGTGAGGAACAGACGACTTAGAGCCAGCTCTCGCTTTCTCTTTGTCAAGTCTGTTCTTTAGCCAGCTTGGCTTAGAGTTCTCAGGTCTGATGTATCCAATACCAGCTTTTCCTTTTTGGTCGGTTGCCCAGAGGTCTGGTCATCATACTTCACCGACTCACAAATGTTGTGTATCACACTGGCTTTGACAAAATTCATCTTTTTGAACTTGTCATATGCCAGATTTGACTGAGTACATGTCTCTCCAGAGATGCTTTCTCCACCATTGAAACCTAAGCCAGATTTATCATTTCACGGCTTTTGAGATTCATGCAGCTAGCTTAGAGAAACAGAAGACTGGGTCAAGGAGCTTATCACCAGATTTAACCTTTTGTTTTCAGATTCAAGCTCATGGGATCTTAATCTCAACAATTCATTTTCAGACTTCAGCTTACTTAACTCGGTTTGTAAACTGTCATTTTCCCCAATTTGAGCGGTGCTTGGTTATATTGAACTATTTTTCAAACCATTGTTTTCAACCTTGACTTCCTCGAATGTTTGAGAAAGCTTTCTATACTCATGGACCATTTCATTGAGTGCATTAATTAGGTCCTCTCGTGTGAATTCAGTGTTTGAGAAATCAAATACCTTGTCATCAAAAGGTTGATTAGCCATCAGGCAGTGAACTTCCTCCTGTTCACTATCGCTTGATGAGGAGCTGCTTGTTGAGGAATCGGAATCTGAATCTGTCCAGTTTTTGTTGCTTTCTTCTGCGACAAGCACTTTTCTATCATTCTTTCGGTTGGGTCTTTTGTCAGATCTTGTCCTCATCCTTCTCTCTTTTGATATTTCCTTGGATCTATCGTCCTTTTTCTCATCTCTTTTGGGTCTGTCCTCCTTCTTTGGCCTGTTACAGTCTGCAGCAAAGTGACCTGGACGACCACAATTGTAACAGTTCATATCAGTTGAAATCTTTTCAAATTTGTTATAATTAAAAGAAGGGTTTTGAGATCTTCTCAGGTATTTCCCAAACTTCTTGACGAAGAGGGCATGGCGTCGTTGCTCAGCTGATCTACATATTTGCTTGGTGAGCACTATTTTGATGTTGTTGCAGCTAGAGCTTTAGTTGGTTGAGATGTCGATGGTCCTGCCTCAGATCTTATTTCTAATTCAAACTCATATGCCTTCAGATTCCCAAACGATCATGAAGCTCCAATTTGTTTAGATCCTTAGACTCCAGCATAACCATCGTCTTTACATCCCACTCCCTGGGCAGCGCTCGCATCACTTTAAGTGCCAACTCTCGGTTGTTGTATTCCTTGCCCAAACTTGTAAGCTCTATCACCACAGCACTGAAGCGCTCATCGAGCTCAGCCATGGTCTCTCCATATCGCATCTTCATCGACTCATACTTCTGCTGTGCAACAGTGAGCTTATTTTCCTTGGTCTCATCATTTCCCTCGTAGATTTAAATCAGCTTTTCTCAAATCTCCTTCGATGTGGCACAGGTTTTGATTTTGCTGAACATGTTTTTATCCAGCGTCATACAGAATGTCTCTGGCCACATTGTCCAAATTCGATTTCTTCTTCTCCTCAGTAGTGTATTCATATCTTCTCTTTTCTACCCATTCTGGTGCTTAGGGGTGGAAAAAATCCCGAAATTCCCGACCCAACCCGAACCCCGACCCGAAAAAATCCCGACCCGAATTTTCGCAGAAAATTCCCGACCCAATAAGTTTCGGGAATGGGATGGGAATTTTTTTGCTCTCCCGACAGGAATCCCGACCCGATCCGAAATATATTAAAATAATAAAAAAAAATATTTTTTTATATGAAAAATATTTTTTAATATAAAAAAATAAAAAAACATTATTATCTGTTAAAATAAATAATAAAAAAAATTAATATGTTTTACTTTTGTGTGTCATTTTTTTTGTATCAAAATAAGTTAGTTTCTACAACATATGATTTGTTTTAATAGAAATGCATATATTTTATTTAGTCAAGGATGTTCATGAAGAGTAATATAGTTCAATAATTTATGAATTGAGTAAGTTGGTGCAACAATGCTTGATATTTTTTATGTTTTATAATGATAAATTGGTGTTTTGTATATATTTAGATATTATTTATGAAAGTATTCTTATATAACATATGTTGGTTATATGCGATATGTTTGTTAGACGTATGTTTTTAAGCTGATGAGTAGCAATGGAGTGACAGACTCATGGGAGAGTGAGAAGGTTCTGCTGTTGTTGGAGAGTGGTTTTAGATTGCATACCACGGACCATGGTGTACATGAGGTATGGTTCTACGGACTAACACACATTATTTTTTGTTTAATTCTGTGTTTCTTGATTTAACTCTTTTGGGGCATGCGCCTCAATTATTTTATGAAGTCCCTATTTGTAAAATCCTCGTGTAGTCGTATCCTTCGTATCTAATGCATATCATTTTTGGACAACTGTGGATCTTTCTTTTAATAAACAGGCTGTCGGTTCTTGGGCCATTTTGCTTATATTGGGGACAAAATTGTACCTGCAAAGATGAAGAGTGATGGGAAATCCCCAACTAGATAAATATGCTGCAGTATCCCAACCTATATTTTGTAATTGGGTCGACATTTTGATTTACCGTTGCGATGCTCGAAGCTTTTGTATGAAAACAGACTTTATGAGTAAAGATTCATTAATATCTGTTATGATACTATAAGTTGAGCAAGTGCAATGCTTAAGCAGATTTGAAAGTTTCACGGAGAAAATTTGTTGTTTTTAAAATATTTGTATTTGTACTTATTCAGGATAGCCCTTCCCGAAAATACGGGATCCCGAATATTCGGGTCCTGTCATTTTTTGGTACGGGATCGGGATAATAAATTGATTCCCAAATTTTATCGGGATGAGAATCGGGGAAGGGGGTTACGGAAATGGACCCTACCCGATTCCACCCCTAATGGTAACCATAGAGCTCATGTACTTGGATCTCGATGCCTTGGTACCGAGTTATGTTATAGTGTAGTATCATAATTGTTGGTTATGCTAGAACAATAATTAGCACAAGTGCATAAAACGAGCACGTCGTCACACAGACAGACAAATTTCTCGAGAACACTGAAGCGCTCATCGAACTCAGCCATGGTCTCTCCATCTCGCATCTTCATTGACTCATACTTCTGATGTGCAACCGTAAGCTATTCTCCTTGGTCTCATCATTTTCCTCACAGATTTGAATCAGCTTTTCCCAAATCTCCTTCGCTGTGGCACATGTTTTGATTTTGCTGAACATGTTTTTATCCAGCGTCTTATACAGAATGTCTCTGGCCACATTGTCCAAATTTTATTTCTTCTTCTCCTCAGTAGTGTATTCATATATTCTCTTTTCTATCCATTTGGTGCTCCAGCAGATATGGCTTTAGCAGTATTTGCCTTCATTATCTTTATGGGTCCATCTGTAATGACTGACCACATATCATCATCTTGTGCTGCCAAGTGCGCTTGCATCCTTATCTTCCAATCATCATAGTCTTCCTTCGAAAACATAGGAATTTTGTTGTGTGAGTTAGACATATTGAAATATATAAAGCGTAAACAACAGACTGTTCAATAACTGAGATGCGCAGGCTCTGATACCAATTGATAGGATCAATGTGGATCGAAAACAGCCTTAGGAGTTCAGAAGAGGGGTTGAATGAACTCCTATAGATTTTTATTTTTCGAACCTTTAAAATGATTTTATAAGCGCCTCGCTTAACTCAGATCCGAGTTACCAGATCTGAGGTATCTCAGTCCCTTGATTTTTCGACTAACAAATAATTTGCGGAAAGAAGTCGATCAATCAGTGAACAGTATAAATATAAATGCGATGCGGTAAAGTAATAGTGCAAGGTTCATAGTTTGTTTATGGAAGTTCGGATCTGAAGATCCTACGTCTCCCCTTCTTCCTTTGCAGGAAGGTTCCACTATAAGACTTTGATGAATACAGACAATGTAGACACCCGATCACTGAGCCTCGCTCCAAAGGAACTCCTAGCAAACACCAATACACGCAGATACAACTGCTGAAATATAAACAACTTGACTTTACAGACTGCTTCACACAGCAAGTCTTTTACAGACTCAGCACTAAATATTACAAGGAAATACGATGTGAGTACTGTAAATCTTTTGGTTCTTTTATCAACAAGAACTGTTTACAAATGTAAACCAGGAGATATCTCGAATATTAAATCTATGAAGGCTTGAACTTGAATGTTCTTCGAGATTTTAATGCTGGGACTTGTAATAATTTTCGATAAGGGATTTCCAGTAAGTATGCAAGAGCGTTATGAAAGCACAGAAAGCGTCGATAATGGTTGAGAATTACCAAGAGCTTCTTCATTTCAATTCTTCAGCTATTTATACTTTTTGTCTTCAACGGTCAATAAATGTAGCCAGTAGATATAAGCTATTTTGCATATCTTCATTGTATCATAGCATTTAATGCTCCATTAATGCCATACAAAAGGTAAACTACGCTTGTCAGGGCTAAATTGACTTATATTCCAAAGCTGGTAATCATCGTATCAAGCACTCTGCGTACTGTGCAATTTTACCCAAAATAGCTCTGATATTGTCTCCTTAATTCCAGCCTTTTATACAGTTTAAACTTTGACCGTTGATTCTTTTCAAATAATCCTTTGATAATATCTGAAGAGGTTCGAAGCTCACATTTGAAAGTTTTCTCTGTTAAACGAATCTTTCTTTCTTTGTGTATTCTTGAATATGTCAAATCTGAATACTGTACTGTTCTCATAATCAAATCTGATAACATACAACTGTAAGCCACTGAGTCGAATCTGTCCAATCTAAGTCTGTTAAAGAAATCTGAAATACCATAAAGCTCTTTCGAATATACTCTGTCAAAGCTGAACAACAGTAGCAGCTTAATATCTGAAGTAGCATATACAGATCAGACTCCCTATTACTCACATCTGAATTATACCATCTTTAGTCGATATACCAGAATATGTTACTAAGCCTCTGAATCAAGTCTGAAAATACTTTGCTCTTAAACAGATCTCTTACTGTAGCTTCTGAATCAAATCTGAATCCTCTCAAATCTGAAATACTGTCTCGATAACTGATAAAATCGATTACTCAAATAACCCGATATCTTGGAACTTAATTCTGAATTCCTCAACCCGATAACTGAATTCTTGACTCGATATCTGATCAATTTCCGAATAATCAACTCAGATGTCAACGCAACTTAACTCAGAACTCCCGAATCTAAATCCTCAATGACGTCACAGAATCTGAAATGTTCCCTTCTCTTGTCCTATGCGAACACTTAAGTTCAATTTTCAGAATTATTTTGTTATCACCAAAACTTATAAATTTTATCTTAATAGACAGTTTTATCAAATTTTATATAAAAATCTACCAGCGTTAAGACTTTAGCCCATGATTTATATTGGTAAACATGATTTTACATCAAAATTAATTGATAAAAATGTTTATTTATTTATTCTTTGCAGTACGATCTATTAGTTTGTCTAATTTGCTTTGTGATATTC
>KQ999988.1:0-17885 GCA_001598015.1 Dorcoceras hygrometricum | reverse complement strand
ACACTATTATCCCCTCAGATAGCATAGGATATTCACGCATGTCTGCGAGCGGTGAATCCTCGACAACGATGCATCGACTCCTACATGCATCAGGGTCTCACCCAATCCCGATGCCTTTGACCCCAAGTGAGTCGGCAAATGGGTCAAAGTGAGACGCCTATCATGTAGAGTCTCAATGACGTTTCGAGTCGTGAGGACTAATCAGTACAACCAAGATCTCGGACTTATCCACTCGACAAATGGTAACCACTTGGAAAGTTCGAACGAGGGTAGTTTGATAGATTACTAGGTCAGTATCTATCTGCATGCTCAGAACATCACAATGCTCCCTACCAATGAAACATGGTACTTCGCATCGCAGATACTAGTCTCGAACTCGGGCGGCCTTATCCTCATTTTGACGGCCCAATCGACTAGGAACATGTTCAGAATACACAGCGACTATTAGATGTGTTTCATGATAGCCGTCATACCCACTATCACATCTAACATACGCTTTAGTGAATTCTAGGTCTTTACTCAACGCAATTGTAAATCATTACACGCATAATGAAAATAAAGAACGCCATATAAGTAAATGCGAATATCATATATAAAGACTGTTTGTACAAGAGTCTATAAAACCCACACGCCACAAGTTGGCTAGTTGGGCATCTACTCTAACACTATTCCCTGTCGGTACTTTACAGAACAATTTTGAACGGGAAGAATGTTGTGTCCAACGGGATTAATTTCTACAGAGGCTTATATACTTCAAGAGCGCCATTGAAGAAGAGTAGACGACGTTGGTGCAACTACAGTACTGTGGTCGAAATACATTGATTACACAGTGCACCAATAGAGGGAAAAATGGACAGATAGACGAAGGAATCGACCGCCATTAGAGAGGAGCTTTTCACGAGAGTCGATTGCTGAGTTTTAGTTAGCTTGTTAGAGTATTTCCCTAGTGTGTGAGAAAAACAGAGAGTTGAGCGTTTCATTGTATCAATCTCACACACAGAGATTCATTCAAAGTTTATTGGTGAATGAATCTCAAAATGTTTCCATCAGTTTCCGTCCAAGCACGATGACGTAAAACTCATGTGTATGTAGTTAGTCACACAGTTGAGGCTGGTGTGCAATTGTTGAGTCTAGGAGTCCATACAAGTGCTGCTTGTGTGGGTGGGTCTGTACACGAAGTTGTAAGTAAGAAGGGAAGATGTAGGACATTGAGGTCCGAACTTCCAGAAACAAACCTGCTGAGTATCGTGTTCTTTATTCATTCAGCATTTGCATATTTACTTTAGCATTGCACGCATTACAGTTCAGCATTTACTTAGCATCGCGTACACAGTTAGCACATTAGCACTTGCAAGTCTCGAACAGATTTATGTTGTACATAAATCTGTTTGATTTGTTTTAAAATATAGGATTCAGTTCTGGTATTTTCCGCATGATTTTTAAATCATACCAGATCTGTCTCCGGTGCTCTTCTTGTGTGATTTTAGATGTTCAAGAACAAGAGGTATTGCACCTCAAGTGTATTAGCAGCGCGCAAAATTTTTAAAGTCTTTTAACAAAGCGCGGCTGCTGATCTTTTGATCCCTATTTCAACGGACCAACAAAGTTAGACAGCTTGACAATGGAATCTTCATTAATCAAGAAAATTATACGAAAGAACTGCTGAAGAAATTCGGGGTGGATAATTGTTCAGCAGCAGCAAGCCCAATGAGCTCCTCAATCAAGCTAGATAAAGACGAAGCTGGATCTGCCATTGAGGTATCTCTATATCGTGGTATTATAGGCTCCCTGCTTTATTTAACTGCTAGCAGACCAGACATCATGTTTGCTGTCTGTATGTGTGATAGATTCCAAGCGGAGCCAAAGCAATCTCATTATATTGCTGTAAAGCGTATACTGAAATATCTTAAGGGAACTTCCAATGTGGGTCTTTGGTATCCCAAAGACTCTAGCTTTCAACTAATTGGTTAGTGATGCAGACTACGCAGGATGTAGAGTTGATCGTAGAAGCACGAGTGGTACTTGTCAATTCTTGGGATATCGCCTGATTTCTTGGTTTAGTAAGAAGCAGACATCTATTGCAACGTCCACAGCTGAAGCAGAGTACTTAGCGGCTGGAAGCTGCTGTGCTCAGATCTTATGGATACAACACCAGCTAAAGGATTACGACATTTATGCTTCTGAAGCGCCTATTCTCTGTGACAACACCAGTGCCATCGCGATTACTCAAAATACAGTGATGCACTCTAGAACAAAGCACATCGACATCAGGCATCATTTCATAAGAGATCATGTACTCAAGAAGGACGCCAGGTTGGAGTATGTGTCGACTGACCAGCAAGTAGCTGACATCTTCACAAAACCTCTACCCGACGCTAAGTTTTCTTATTTTAGAAACCGGTTGGGTCTCCTAGAACTGCCTTGATTTGTCTATGTGCTAACAATTGCAGGTTGAAAAGCTTCTGTGTTTATCAGATTTGAGTCTACTGTTCAGGGGGAACACCATGGATTTTCAGATCTGGTAAAATTTCAGACTTGGTAAGTCTCATCTTTAGGGGGAACGAGAGATCTGAATTAATAAGTGCTGAGTCGCGTGAATATGTGAGATCTGGATACACTCAGATCTCATATATACACAGTCGATGCTTATAAGTAACCAGATCAGGTAACACCCCTGCTGACACATCAAAACAGATCTTAAGGTTGTGACGTGTTAAGTATTTGGCGCTAACTATCTCTTTTAATTTTTCACCCTCGCGGTTAAAATTTCAAATCATTTTAAAATCTTTTCAAAATCATTTCACAATATTTTCAAAATCTTATTTGCGTCGATGGATGATTGACATGTGTTGTCATCATACGAAACGTCACATCCACATTCTCTCACCGTTTCACATTCCTGTTTTACATTATAACATTTCTTTACTCAGTTATCTTACTTTGCGCAAATTACCTTCAAGCTTTCGTGCATTTTTGCTCTCTTGTGTTTCCTATTTGCAGACTATTATCTCTCAGGCATTTTCCAGTTCAACTTACTCTCTGAAATGGCTTCTGTATTCATCACCAACTCTCTGCAAGTGAACTTTGAATCTGTGTTGGGTATCTCCGACAACGAGGGAATGGTGAATATGTTCAAAGCCCTTGAATCAACTGGGCTACGAGGGTTTCTGGGATGTTCGTCAGTGCTCTATGAGCAGGAAATGGACAATTTTTCGATACAACTAAGGTGCAAGATGGTGATGTTACCTGTGCCGTTTCCGGGAAGTATGTAGCAATTTCTGAGGACAGGTTTGCAGGCATCTTCAATCTACCTACTGATGGGTTAACCGATTTGTCCGAAGTGCCGAACGATTTGGTTTTGCAGGCAAGAAGTCTTTTCTCTAAATCTGGTAAGCCTGTTCAGTTCTCGTGCAAGAAGAGGCTGATGAAATATGAGTTTCGTTTGTTGAACGATATCTTGGCAAAATCTATTACAGTGAAAGCGGGTTCTTTTGATGCTGTAACCCACGAAAGATTTTTGATGATGACGGCTATTCACTTTAGGGTCAAGATCAACTGGAGCAAGATTCTCTTTGAGGTTTTGAAGGAGATGGCAGACAGAACAACCAAAAGAGCCAAGGGTTTTGCGGCTCAAATTTGTGTTCTTTTGAAAGGCGACCCTGCGGTCACCTTGGGAGAGGCGAAGACCTTCCCTCCTTTGAAAATTATCTCTGCGAAGACGGTGAATACTTATGTTGCCACGAATACTGTCCACAAGACACTCCTCCTGATCCACTGCCACCAGAGCTCACAGAACTAGAGGAACTCGAATTCGACTTCTTCTTGAACAGCTTTCCATGAGGCCTGAACCTCTGACGGTTCAATTGCTGTGAAGTCTGACGAGATTGAGAAGTATGCATCCCTTCAGGAGCAGGATAGGAACCTCTTCCCACTGTCATCGGAAGGTTACTGAGTATGCCAGACAGTTTTCCTCACTTCTGGCGTATGTCCCTCACGTTGCTAACCAGGAGCGGACAAAGTGGAACAAGGGATTGTGGCCGGAGTTGTTTCAGTTGGTGTTGGCTGGTGCACCATCGACTTACACGGAGGCTGTGGATCGAGCAGTTGATATCGAGGAGAGTTTTTTGGATGTGCCGATGCAGATTCACCTTGCTTCAGATTGTCGAGCTCCCTCTCTCGATTATTGAAGTATGACTCTGGGGTATACTCCTATCGAAACGCTGCACAGAAGCTCTCCAAAGAAACCAAGACTCCGGTCTCTCTCATCACTCTGGAAGTACCCTTCCACCAACGTTGAGCATGCTCTCTCAACTGCAAAACGTCCAACTTCAGTCTCCGCTCTGCGGTGTACTCCAAAGTATCAAAAAAGTCCTCCATGTGCTCCAACCAGCCTTCAGCCGAAAGACCACCCTCGGCGCCAGTGAACGTAGGGGGATTCGTCCTCTGAAATCGAGCCAAGACTAACTCCATCTTACCAATCTGTCTCGTCACATCCTCCACCTCTGCCTGTCTATCTCGACAACGTGGAGGGACACTCTGCTGCACATCCTCGTCGCTCTCCGAGGCTCTAGACTCCTCAGCGGTACGTCTAGCAGTCCTACCTCTACCTCTCCTCGGCGGCATCTAATCAAATCTCAAGGTAAGGCTAACAATAGGTATTCACAAAGACAGATTTCAAATCACACAAGTCATAGAGTCAAGCAAGAAATCAAATCAAAACTCTGTGCCTAGACTCGAGTGTGACCAGAGGAAAACGAGCTTATCCCAGTTTAAGCTCTGATACCAAAAATTTCAGGCCCCGTGCTAATCAACAAGGATTAACTGCATAATTAAGCACATAATCGTGGAAGCATAAAAATAGGGCTTAAAAATTTTTGAAGTATTGGGCCCGAACAATAAAATCATCATTCAAAATATTCATACTCAAAATAGAATTTACTCAAATCCAACAGCAGACAGGTAATCAAATAAACTCAAAACAGATCCCCAAAATACATAGAAACTCAGGGCATCCCCTGGTTCGATATATAATACAAATACATTGGGACTCAACCAAGAGGTGATCTACTAGCTGAAGCTCCACTCTTCCCAGCCAGATTACCTACAAATCCTTCATTGGGCAACACAGACCCAAGAACACAAAAGCAGGAAAAGAAATACGAGATCAAACCTCAGTACGAAGAGTACTAAGACAACAGAAACTCATAAACATGCAGTAAATCAAAACATGAATGCATGAGGGCTGTCAAAGAATCGGTCATCTAGGCCAACGAGTCAGCTGGCAAATCAAAGGCGAGCCTCTATACCACGCACAGCCAATCAGCCGGTGGAAATCATCGGTCCGTGATATTCAGGTCTGGCCACTCAATTAACCATCACATCTCGGTGGTATTCAGACACGACAAATCTGTCGGTCACCACTCCGATGACAGTGTTGGACCTTTCAGGCACGACACATCTGTCTGCCGATCACAACGTGGCTCTCAATCAGGTTTCAATCGATCAACAGGCTCAATATGTATGCATGTATGCCAAGAAGTTCATATCCGATTTCCACATGCATAATTCACATAAAGCAAAACACATAATGCAAGCAATGAGCCAGATCTGTTTCACGTAAGACACAGAATACACAGATTACCATTCATGCTCCAAAATACTACACGCTTATGTCAAAGCTGTAATCAGAATCTCAATACGTACCTCAAACCTCAGATTCTACCTCAACAGATCTCACCAGGGCACGACAACCTCAGCCTGCTCAGCTCTGCTTCCTCACCTGGTCTGGACAACCACAGCAGGGATATCCTGGGAGCTCAAATCTGTCAAGACATCTCATAACTCAGCTCAAATCTGAACTTCTACACCTTTCTGTCTACGGTCAGAACTCAATCCTGGTTCTACCTATCAACTCAGGTTCTAGTAACTAGAACTAAGCTTGAAACAGTAAGGAAACACATACCCAGAAGCTCAAAGCTGAAAGGGGAAAAACATCGACTGGAAATCGCAAAGTTACTCGAACCCGCAACTACCACACGCTCCTCCTATGCGTCGATCTAAAACTCCAAACTGGTACCAATAAAAAGAGCTAAGCAAGACGAGTTCAGCGCCTCCAGTTTTGCTCCAAACAACGGTGGAAATTGATGGCAATCTACCGGAGAATGGTTCGATGAACAGTACTGATCGAGGGTTTCAGTGGGAGAAATAAAAGGGAAATTGGGGTCAAAAAATACGCTAAGTGTCGATCAACACTTGTATTAAAATCCCTCGTCAAATCCTACAGTGAAAGTCAATCACCAGAAAAATCATATCTCAGCAATAGATCCTAGCGCTAAAGGCACATGTCCTCAAATCTGAATCCAGCGCTAACTCAAATCTAAGTCCTCAGCGCTCACACAAATCTGCCTCGCTAACTCTAACAGGCGCAACTAATCAAAACGACGACGTACTAAGGTTCCTGCTCACACAAGCAAAACGACACCGCACTGCCTCACACCTGAAACAGATCCCAGCACTCACTGCTGCTCACGCTCATCCAGATCTCTCGTCAGATTCTAGCGCTAACACCACTTGTCAACCCAGATACGTTGACTAAACATGGCATCTCTATGTTCGCTCGCTACACAGCACCGTTGACCCACGTTGACATCTGATCATGCCCCTGAACAGATTTCACCCACTAGCGAGACATCTAAAATTGTGAAATGACGACGCATCACTTCTCGCGCCAAACTCGACTACTCAGACATCATTCGATAGAAACCAACGACTCAAAGTTGAACTGCTCTATGTCAAACCTGAAAACACTAACCAGATTCGACAAAATTATAAAATCTGGAATTCGGTAATCACATCTCCCATGATAAATTCTTAACCAAATCTGAATTTATAACTTAATCACTAATTACCGAATCTCAATCCTCACATTCTCCCCACCTTAAGAGAATTCATCCTCGAAATCAAAGGCAATCACAGGACAGAAACAACAAAACACCAAAACTGACCAACTCGACTCCACTGTCAAAGCTCAAACAGATGAGGCCACTCTTGTCTCATCTTCTCTTCTACTTCCCAAGTAGCTTCTTCTCGGCCATGCTTACTCCATTGGACCATCACCAACGGAATTATCTTATTCCTGAACTGATTCTCCTTCCTATCCAAAATCTGAACTGGATATTCAACATAACTTAAGGCAGAATCTAGCTTAAATTCATTAGTCCTCAACACATGGGACGGATATGACTCATATTTTATCAACATTGACAAATGAAAGACATCATGTATCGCTGCTAACTCATCAGGCAGCTGCAATCTATAAGCCAACTGTCCAATCCTCTCTACAATCTCAAATGGACCAACGAATCTAGTAGCTAACTTGCCCTTGAATCTAAACCTCATCACGCTCTTGAAAGGAGAGATCTTGAGAAATACTCAATCACCAACTTCTAATTCCAGGGGTCGGCGTCTTCTGTTAGCATAGCTAGTGAAGCGATCCTGGGCAGCTTTCATTCTACTTCGAATCAATGAAATCTGATCTCTCATATGCTGCACAAACTCAGGGGTCGAGACCTGTTTCTCACCAACTTCTTCCCAACAGATCAGAGATCTACACTTGCGACCATACAACGCTTCAAATGGAGTCATTCTGATAGTCACTTGGTAGCTGTTGTTATAAGATAACTCAACCAAGGATAAGGAATCCTGCCAGCCACCACTTAAATCCATCACAATTGCTCGTAGCATATCTTCTAAAGTCTGAATGGTCCTCTCAGATTGGCCATCTGTCTGAGGGTGATAGGCTGTCTCATAGCCAATCTCGAACCCATAGCTGCTTGCAAACTCTTCCAAAATCGAGATGTTAATCTTGGATCTCTATCAGACACTATCGAAACAGGCACTCCATGCAATCTCACAACATGGTCGATGTACAATCTCGCCATTTCTTCATCGAACACTTCACATCATAGGGGATGAAATGGACTGACTTCGAAAGTCTATCAATCACCACCCAAATCGCATCGCATCCCCTACATGATCGAGGTAAATAGGTCACAAAGTCCATGGCGATGTGCTCCCAATTTCACTGAGGCACTTCTAAACTTTGCAACAATCCACCAGGTCTCCTTATCTCAGCCTTGACCTGTTGACAGTTCAAACATCGAGCAACAAAACCAGAAATGTCGCTCTTCATGCCTTCCCACCAGTAGTGAGACTTAAAAGCATGATACATCTTTCTCTCACCCGGATCCACACTATAACGACTACAATGGGCCTCATTCAGAATAGTCTCTTTCAAGTCAATCAAGTTCGGAACCACCAATCTCCCTCGAAATCTCAAACACCCGTCAGAAGCAACAGTAAAATCATCATACTGACCATTCTGGGCCTTAATCTTCAACTCATGAACATAAGGATCAGTCCTCTGTGCTTCTCTGATGTTCATCACAATTTGTGGTTCAACCTGAATAGAAGAAACTACAAAATACTGATCACTCGGTTGAAAGCGCCAACCAGAAGTACCCAACTGCTCGTGGACTCTCGAGATACTCAAAGATGTTAGCATCACAGGCTGGGCTTTCCTACTCAAAGCATCGGCTACTAAGTTCATCCGCCCAGGCTGATACAGAATCTCACAATCAAAATCCTTGAGCAACTCCATCCAACGACGCTGTCTCATATTCAGAACTGACTGAGTGAAGATATACTTCAAACTCTTGTGGTCGGTGTATACCACAAATTCCTCACCATACAGGTAGTGACGCCAGATCTTCAGGTCAAAAAAAATCGCTGCTAATTCCAAATCATGAACGGGGTATCTCATCTCATGGGGCTTCAACTGTCAAGACGCATACGCAATCATGTACCCGTTCTGCATCAGGACGCATCCCAAACCACTCAGAGAAGCATCTGAGCAAACAACAAAACCTCCAGATCCAGACGATAAAGCTAGTACAAGAGCAGTAGTCAACTTCTCCTTAAGTTTCTGAAAACTCGACTCGCACTCGTCATTCCAAACAAACTTCCTATCCTACTGAGTCAACTGCGTCATCGGCCTGGCTATCGAAGAGAACTTCTCAATAAAACGCCTATAATAGCCAGCCAATCCTAGGAAACTAAGAATCTCAGAAACATTCCTAGGTCGCTCCCAGTTAAGAACTGCTTCGACCTTACTAGGATCCACAAAAAATCCTTGCGCAGAATCACATGACCCAAAAAGATGAATCTATCCAGCCAAAATTCGCACTTGCTGAACTTGGCATACAACTGCGAGTCTCTCAACTTCTGCAATACCAATCTCAGGTGATCCTTATGCTCTCTGAAGCTTCTCGAATACACTAATATGTCATCTATGAAGACAATCACGAATCGATCGATATAATCGCTAAAGACGCGATTCATCAAATCCATGAAAACAGCAGGGGCATTCGTCAACCCAAACGGCATCACAAGGAACTCATAATGCCCATATCTCATCCGGAAAGCTGTCTTCGCTACATCAACGTCTCTAATTTGCAACTAGTGATAGCTAGAGCGCAAGTCAATCTTCGAGTATACAGCCGATCCTTGCAACTGATCAAACAAGTCATCAATCCTCGGCAACGGATACTTATTCTTGATCGTTGCTTTATTCAACTGCTGAAAATCTACACACATCCTCATAGATCCATCTTTCTTCTTCACAAACAAAATCGGAGCTCCCCAAGGCGACATACTCGATCTGATGAAGCCTTTCTCAAGAAGATCTCTCAACTGATCCTTGAGTTCTTTCAACTCAGCTGGCGCCAACCGATACGGAGCTCTAGAAATCGGGCATGTCCCTGGCACCAACTCTATACTGAATTATAAATCTCTATTCTCGGAGGGAATCCAGGAATCTCATCTGGAAACACGTCTGGAAACTCTCGGAAGATCGGAATATCTCTCAACTCCAATCGCAACTCTTGGGAAACATCGAGCGCATAGACCATGAATCCAGCGTTACCTAGCGACAACTGACTAAACATATCCATGGTGGACACTAGTGGAATTCTTGAGCATGAGTCAGCACCGTAAAAATCCCACTTATCTCCCGACACAGGGCAAAATCTCACCACACCATGGAAACAGTCAACAGTCGCCCTATACTCAGACAGCACGTCCATTCCCAAGATGCAATCAAAATCCCTCATCTCCAAAGAGATCAAATTCGCCACTATCACATTCTGGTCAAACCGAATCACACAGTCCACCACAATCTCACGGGACAACAACCACACGCCAGCAGGGGTAGACACAGATACAACATCACACAGTGGGGTAACTCTCAAGCCACACTCATGCACAAACCATGTAGAAACAAAGGAGTGTGATGCTCCTGTATCAAATAAAACCCTCGCAGAAAATTCAGAGATAGAGCATGTACCTGTGATAAACCCACCAGGTATCTCATCAGCCTGCTCCCTCAACAAGGCATTCACCTGGGCCTGCTGTGGTATCTGAAACTGAGGTCTCGAAGGTCCTCCAAACCTAGATGGTTCATGGGGTAGGAATCCAGATCGTTGGGTAGGGGTAGGAGGTTGCAGCCTCTGCGAAGAACCACCAGCCAAACCTTGCTACGAAGGAACCGAAGACTGTCCCCTCAACAAAGGACACACTCTAAGAAAGTGTCCCGGATGCCCACAGTTGTGGCAAGTCCCTTGAATTCCATGGAACTGTGAAGTCATGTGCTTACCACCGCACCGTCCACAAGACACTCCTCCTGATCCACTGCCACCAGATCTCACAGAACCAGAGGAACTTGAATTTCACTTCTTCTTGAACTGCTTTCCACGAGGCCTGAACCTCTGACGGTTCAATTGCTGTGAAGTCTGAGGAGATTGAGAAGTATGAATCCCTTCAGGCGCAGGATAGGAACCTCTTCCCACTGTCAGCGGAATCAGCATCGGCACATCCAACAAACTCTCCTCGATATCAACTGCTCGATCCACAGCCTCCGCGTAAGTCGATGGTGCACCAGCGAACACCAACTAAAACAACTCCGGCCTCAATCCCTTGATGAACTTGTTCCTCTTTGCCCTCTCCTAGCTAGCAACGTGAGGGACATACGCCAGAAGTGAGGAAAACTGTCTGGCATACTCAGCAACCTTCAAATTACCTTGCTTCAGATTGTCGAACTCCCTCTCTCAATTATTGAAGTACGACTCTAGGGTATACTCCTGTCGAAACGATGCACAGAAGCTCTCCCAAGAAACCAAGACTCCGATCTCTCTCATCACTCTGGAAGTACCCTTCCACCAACGTTGAGCATGCTCTCTCAACTGCAAAATGGCCAACTTCAGTCTCCGCTCTGTGGTGTACTCCAAAGTATCAAACAAGTCCTCCATGTGCTCCAACCAGCCTTCAGCGAAAGACCACCCTCGGCGCCAGTGAACGTAGGGTGATTCGTCCTCTGAAATCGAGCCAAGACTAACTCCATCTCACCTATCTGTCTCATCACATCCTCCACCTCTGCCTGTCTCTCTCGACGACATGGAGGGACACTCTGCTGCACATCCTCGTCGTTCTCCGAGGCTCTAGACTCCTCAGTGGTACGTCTAGCAGTCCTACCTCTACCTCTCCTCGGTGGCATCTAATAAAATCTCAAGGTAAGGCTAACAGCAGGTATTCACAAAGACAGATATCAAATCACACAAAGACAGATATCCTGGGAGCTCAAATCTGTCAAGACATCTCATAACTCAGCTCAAATCTAAACTTCTACACCTTTCTGTCTATGGTCAGAACTCAATTCTGTTTGTACCTATCAACTCAGGTTCTAGTAACTAGAACTAAGCTTGAAACAGTAAGGAAACACTTACCCAGAAGCTCAAAGATGAAAGGGGAAAAACATCGACTGGAAATCGCAAAGTTACTCGAACCCGCAACTACCCCACGCTCCTCCTACACGTCGATCTACAATTCCAAACTGGTACCAATCAAAAGAGCTAAGCAAGATGAGTTCAGCGCCTCCAGTCTTGCTCCAAAAAATGGCTTAAATCGATGGCAATCTATCGGAGAAGGGTTCGATGAACAGTACCGATCGAGGGTTTCACTTGGAGAAAGAAAAGGGAAATCGGGGGTCGAAAAATACGCTAAGTGTCGATCAACACTTGTATTAAAATCCCTCATCAAATCCTACAGTGAAAATCAATCACCAGCAAAATCAGATCTCAGCAACAGATCCTAGCGCTAAAGGCACAAGTCCTCAAATCTGAATCCAGCGCTAACTCAAATCTGAGTCCTCAGCGCTCACACAAATCTGCCTCGCTAACTCTAACACGCGCAACTAATCAAAACGATGAGTACTAAGGTTCCTGCTCACACAAGCAAAACGACGTCTCACTGCCTCACACCTGAAACAGATCCCAGCACTCACTGCTGCTCACGCTCATCCAGATCTCTCATCAGATTCTAGCGCTAACACCACTTTTCAACCCAGATACGTTGACTAACACGTGGCATCTCTACGCTAACTCTCACATCTACGTTCGCTCGCTACAAAGCACTGTGACCCACGTTGACATCTGATCATGCCACTGAACAGATTTCACCCACTAGCGAGACATCTGAAATTGCGAAACGACGACGCATCACTTCTCGCACCAAACTCGACTGCTCAGATTTCATTAGATAGAAACCAGCGACTCAAAGCTGACCTGCTCTATGTTAAACCTGAAAACCACTAACCCGATTCGACAAAATTCTCAAATCTTGAATTTGGTAATCACATCTCCCATGATCAATTCTTAACCAAATCTGAATTTATAACTTAATCACTAATTACCGAATCTCAATCCTCACACCAGCTGCTGTTTCTGAGGAAGCTGTTGTCAAAATGAAAAGGACAACAGCTAGAAAAGCAGTATCCAAAGAAAAGGATCTGGCACATATATCAGTGGCACAAGATGTTGAACCTATCTCCGTTGTGCCAGCTGAGCGTCCTCATAAGCGAACAGCACCAAAGAGAAAGCTGAGGATGATGGCTGGTTCTGATGATGAAATTGTTGTGAAGGATCCAGCTGTGGAGATAATGGTAGTGGAACAGAAGGAGCCGACATCTATTGATGATGTCGACACTATCATTGAAGAAGTGATTGCTGCAACTGCACAGTTGGAAATAGATTTGGCAGAACCAGCTGTAGCAAGGTATGAAGATATAACAGTGGAGATCTCTGAGCGCTCGACTGTTGTGACTGATGAGGAATCAATGTCTATCGAGGATCTCTTACAACAGATTCCGGGTGATTCCTTGTTGCCATCTGTTCTTGCTGCAGAACCAACAAAAATAAAATTTAGCATTGGCATCTCAATTCCAGGAGTTGCAGACGGAGACTTGTACAAGGCAAGTCTCCCTAAGATTGCTTTAGCTGATAAGGGGAAGGCACCCCTTGTCGAGGCAGGCATAGTTAAAGGGCATCCGGCTCGAGAGATGGTTCAATTAATTTTTGGCGATATTGAATTTCTTATACAGTTGAGGGAACAAGTGATAGATGAAATTTCTGCATTCTTTAATTCTTTCAGTCTTCGACGCTTAACTGTTCTGACATCTCTCACAGATATTGCTGTCAAAGAAGAGAAATTTTTAAATTGGGCTGAGACAGACTCCGTTCAGATTGCTCTTCAACGGAGATTGTACATAGTTGCAAAGTATAGAGAACTTTCGCTGCGGAAATTTTTGGAGTCACATAGAGCAAATTTAAGTTTTGGACAACCTTGGTCAGCCATGGCACTTCATATTATCAATTTATTATCCACTTCTCATAATACTGCTGTGAAAGAGTTGCTGCTGCAGAAGCAAGCACACGTGCTACAATGGACAAGGCTTTTTTTATCAATGTTGTTTTAAGGTGTTTTTTATCACGGCTTCTACATTCCCAGAAATCATAAAACCATTTTTTCAACATGTTGGATTCGACTTTTGAGATTTATTGGAGGCTCTTGGATTGTGGAAGATGGATATGACAGATGGGTATACGATTGTGAGACCCTGGTTTCTCAGCTCTTGGAGAAATTTCCTGAACAAATTGCATTAAACACTCTGGCACCAATTTGCCTTTTATTTGAGCCAGTTCAGCGTTTGAGTACTTTAACACCACCTGCTATTAAATCTTGGGGTTGGCACAGAGTATGTACAGAAGTGTTACAGTATTCGATGTTTGGGTGTTTGAAGCCAGTTAGCAGTTTTAATATTTGTACAGATGTTGTGCCAGTGGGACCGGTTATGGGGGATGTCAGCATTCCACGAAGAGTTGTAGATTTTTTATATTACCGTATACAAATTATAGATTCAGTTCTTCCAGAACCCAGTGTACAGGCCACACCAATTGAAGATATTGCATCAGTTCCTATAGATTTTGCTAGTCTTTCTCCGAGAAATTCAGATCTCTCCTTGCCTTCTCCGCATCAGAGTCCATCTACTGATTCCTCCATGCATTTTGATATAGCGGACATTCCTTTGGTCACTGACACTGCTGTTGAATGGATACTCTTGCTTACTACTGTTGCTCCTCCTACCACATATATCAATGAACAGTTTGCACAGCTACGAGCCTCTATTTCTCAACTGTCCATCAAGCAGCTGCGAACACAAAGCAAAATTGGCGATCTCTAGAATGCTATCTTTTCGAATATCGATACTCGCGAGAAAGCTGCTGCCGAGGCTTGTATTGAACAAGACCAAAAATTTCGAGGCCTTATTAAAAATCTTCGGCAGGGAGTTCAAATTGACACAACTGCCTTATCGATTGAAATGCATGAATTTAAGAAGGCAGTTCGCGCTCAAAATGCTTTTGTCACGACTGATTTGGCAGATCTTCGTAAGGAATTCAAGGATCTCAAAGCTGAATTATCTAAGGATTTTGACGATAAACTGGTTGTTATTCGCAATGATCTACTGGAATTCCGTGTGGAAACACAGGGACAATTAGCTTCCCTTAGTACTAATCTTGCTGAACTCATAGCCTTTGTCACTAGGGCCGTGATGACAAAAAGGGGGAAGAGGGTAGCAGCCATGGCCGAGGTCAGTCTCCTCCTGGAGATGGTGGTGGTAGTGGTAGCAGGAGTGAGCCTTCGCGAAAAAGAGGAAGCAGTGGATCTAGGCAGAAAATTTGGAGATACTGGCTAAATGAATAGATCTGAATATGGATTGTTACGAGTTTCTAGTTTTTCAGTTCTTTGTACAAATCTTTTGTACCGTGTTTCTTATATAAGCAGACTTAGAGCAATTTTTTTTTTGTCTCTTTCAAGTCAAAGGCTGCTAAGTTTTGTCATCACCAAAAAGGGGGAAATTGTTAAGATAAAATTTATAAGTTTTGGTGATAACAAAATAAGACTGAAAAATGATCTTAAGTATTCACAGAAAACAAGAGTAGGGAACTCTTCAGATCTCGTGACGTCATGCTATTAAGTTGTAGTCTTTAAGTTTCGTAAGTTCTGAGTTAAGCGTTGACATCCGAGTTGACTTTTCGGGTTCGTTTTGTTGGGGATTTGGATCCGCCCCCCGGCTAGGCAGCGGAAGAACAAAGAAAAGGGGCCGGGAGACGATCAATACGAAAAATTCATAAACAAACTACGACATTCATAGGATGTTTAAGCGGATTACCTTGCTGGCACTTGTGCCTGGCTCCAACCGGTATTACAATAATCCGGCTCTTCTCGGTAGATTGCGGTAGATTATCGCCAATCCGGTCCACGACCAGATCCGAGACTCCTTCGTCAGGCTGCACTAGAAGCTCTGACGAGATCAGCACGAACGGATTCTCCTCGTCGAACTGGCCGGAAACAATTTTCCCGCGACGATCGGCGGCGGCGGCGGCGGCGTGTTCGAGAGAGGGAGGCGGCTTGATGCTTAGGGTTAGGGTTTTAGTTATGAGAGTTATGACACAAGCATGTGAATTAAGTCTCTTAATCACATGTAAATAGAGTGTTGGACTTGGACCGGCCCAACGGGCCCGGGTCCAACAATGAACATTCAGTTCATCTCCACCACCGATGCTTCATCGTAACTCCGATCGCCGATCAGATCGGACCGTTCGACTCAGTTTCCAAAACTGAATAATATGATCTGAAAAACCATTTTTCAGAACCCCAGTGCAAAAAGACCGTTTTGCCCCTCAACAGCGGGAAACCCCGGTTTGACCCCTATTGACTTTTAGGAAGTCGCACTTCCCGAAATCCTCTTCTCGTGCTCAACACATTGAGCTGAGTATCCGTGTGGGAATCTCGAATCCAGTACTTGTGTGACCCTCAATGGTTCAGGTATACAGCTAGCCGTGGGCCCACAACCATTGTGGCTCCGGAATCACAATTCCGGACCTGCCCAACGGATCATGGTAAAGCATCTAGCAACATCGCCCCATGATCCCCTAGGTATCACTGATAGTGCCTGCAAGAACCAGTCGGTCGTGGTTAGCGTACAGTACGGTCCTTTCAATCCATATATCCCGATCAGATCAACGACCATTGGTATATCGAGAGTCGCTAAAGATCCGATAGCTATGCACACATCTTGGAGATCAATAGTGACATCCCGAGTGTAACTAGGTAAACACATTTACCTAAAACACTTCTAGTACTCTGGCCAGAGATTTATACACTATTATCCCCTCAGATAGCATAGGATATCCACGCATGTCTGCGAGCGGTGAATCCTCGACAACGATGCATCGACTCCTACATGCATCGGGGTCTCACCCAATCCCGACGCCTCATGACCCCAAGTGAGTCGGCAAACGGGTCAAAGTGAGATTCCTATCATGTAGAGTCTCAATGACGTTTCGAGTCGTGAGGACTAATCAGTACAACCAAGACCTCGGACTTTTCCACTCGACAAATGGTAACCACTTGGAAAGTCCGAACGAGGGTAGTTCGATAGATCACCAGGTCACTATCTATCTGCATGCTCAGAACATCACAATGTTCCCTACCAATGAAACATGGTACTTCGCATCGCAGATACTAGTCTCGAACTCGGGCGGCCTTATCCTCATTTTGACGGCCCAATCGACTAGGAACATGTTCAGAATACACAGCGACTATTAGATGTGTTTCATGATAGCCGTCATACCCACTATCACATCTAACATACGCTTTAGTATATTCTAGGTCTTTACTCAACGCAATTGTAAATCATTACACACATAATGAAAGTAAATAATGCCATATAAGTAAATGCGAATATCATATATAAAGACTTTTTGTACAAGAGTCTATAAAACCCACATGCCACAAGTTGGCTAGTTGGGCATCTACTCTAACAATCTCCCACTTGCCCTAAAGCCAACTACTCATCAGACGCAGTCCCATTGTTTCGCGATGTTTTTCAAACAACGGTCCAGGCAAGGGCTTCGTAAGTGGATCAGCAACGTTGTCCGCAAAGGCGACTCTCTCAACTGCTATGTCGCCTCTAGCCACAATATCCCGGATTATGTGGTATTTCCTCAGTATGTGTTTGGATCTTTGGTGAGACCTAGGCTCCTTTGCTTGCGCAACGGCACCCGTGTTGTCGCAGTACACCGGGACTGGAACAACTCCATTAGGAATGATGCCCAACTCTTGGACGAAATTCCTTATCCAAACGGCCTCCTTAGCAGCAGCTGATGCTGCAATGTACTCAGCCTCAGTGGTTGAATCCGCGATGGTGTCTTGCTTGGAACTCTTCCAAGAGACAGCACCACCATTGAGCATGAATACAAATCCAGAGGTTGATTTCGAATCATCCACGTCACATTGGAAGCTAGAATCAGTGTAGCCTTCCAGTTTCAGTTCACCGCCCCCGTAGACCATGAACATATTCTTAGTCCTTCTTAAGTACTTAAGAATATCTTTCACGGCTTTCCAATGCAATTGGCCGGGGTTGGCCTGGTAGC
>KQ999986.1:24898-42191 GCA_001598015.1 Dorcoceras hygrometricum | reverse complement strand
AACTGGTTCTTGCAGGAACTATTAGTGATACCTAGGGGATCATGGGGCGATGTTGCTAGGCGCTTTACCATGATCCGATGGGCAAGTCCGAAATTGTGATTTCGGAGCCGCAATGGTTGTGGGCCCACGGCTAGCTGTATCCCTGAACCATTGAGGGTCACACAAGTACTGGATTCATGATTCCCGCACGGAAATTGAGCTCAATGTGTTGAGCACTCGAGGAGGATTTTAGGGAGTGCGACTTCCTAAAATTCAACAGGGGTCAAATTGCGATTTCCCACTGTTGAGGGGCAAAACTGTCATTTTGGACTAGGTATCTGAAAAATTGTTTTTTGCATCATGACGTTCAGTTTTGGAAACTAAGTCGATCGGTCCGATCTGATCGTCGATCGTAGTTATGATGAAATCGTGGTGAATTAAACGAGCCTAATGTTCATATGGATCTGGGTTTGACCCAAGTCCATTGGGCCGGTTCAAGCCCATCTACCATATTTATTTAATTAAGATGGATTAGGGCTTTGATGAAAAATATGGCATTACACAAAATAACCTAGCCTCCACCACAACTCTCAGCCGCCCCCTATAAGCCTCACGGCCACGCGCCGCCATTGGCTCCTCCACGCGCTGCCCCCTCTTGCCGGACTTGTTCCGGCCACCACGACGAGGAGTTTACGTCCGTTCTGAATCCATCAAGTCTTCTAGTACAGATTGACGGAGGAAGATTGAATCCGGTCGTGGACCTGATTGGAGGATCTACCGCCGCCTACAGTTTGAAGTGCCGGTTTCCTCATGAAACTGGTCGGAGCCAGGCGCCTAGACCCCAGCAAGGTAACTATCTACGAACACCCTATGAATGTTTGTAGATTTTATTGAATATATTGAACACTTTCCGGGCAATTTTTGTTTTTCCGCTGCGCCCCGGGAAGTGGGATCCGGATCCACCACCGTATTCCTACAGAAGTGTGTGTGACCATACTTAGTACCAATGCTAAGTGGGCCACACACATCAGTATGGATCAAATCCAAAAGGCCTTGAGCACGTTCAGGCTTGCCCTTGAAGGGTTGTTTAGTCATTTTTCCCTTGAGACAATATTCACAAGTCGGTAGGGAGTTAATGTCAGACGTATCAAACATGTCACTCCTAACCAACTTGTTCATCCTATTCAAGGAAATATGACCTAGCCTAGCGTGCCAAAGTTGAGCTGGGTTTAAGCTATCGTTTTTCCTTTTAATTGTTGTTGTATGTGTTTCCACATCGCGAGTTGGAACTTCTATTAATTTTAAGGTGTATAAATCGTTTTCGCGTTCCCCGATTCCAATTAAACATTCATTCTTGTATATATTGCAAATCGAATTAGCAAAATGACAAGAATATCCATCACTATCAAGCATAGAAACAGAAATAATGTTCTTTATTAACTCGGGAACAAACAAAACGTTTCTCAATAACAACTTAAAATTCGAAGACAGAAATAAATAAACATCTCCTATAGCTATGCAGCAACCCTTGCTCCATTGCCCAGCCTCAAGTGGGTCTCACCCTCTCTAAGACGTCAGCTTCTTGTCATTACCTGCAAATCATTGCAGATATGAGATCCACATCCGGTATCAAGTACCCAAGAAGTCGAATTAAGAGACATATTTATTTCAATGTAGAACATACCCTTTGCAGTTCGCAACTGCTCGAGGTAATCCTTGCAGTTCCTCCTCCAATGCCCAGGCTTGTGGCAGTGGTGGCAAACATCCTCAGACTTGTTTGGCATGGAAGCCTTTGCCTTGGGCTTCTTGGCGGGCTTTTCCTCCTTTGCAGGGGCAAAACGCTTCTTACCCTTGCGTCTGGGCCCCTTCTTCGCAGAGGAAGAAGAGCCCATAAGGAGGACGGGCTTGTCCTTCTTTATGGTCCCCTCGAACACTACAAGCATGTTCACCACCTCTTCAAGGGTGGCTTCCAGCTTGTTCATGTTAAAGTTGACCACAAAGGGGTCGAATGCAGCAGGAAGTGAGAGGAGAAGCAGATCCACTTACAGCTCATGTGGAAGCGTGATATCAAGGCCCACTAACTTTTCAATGATCCCAATCATACGAACCCCATGCTCGCGGACCGAAGTCCCATCGCGCATGCGGCTCGTCATAAGCTCCTTGACAGTAGTGAACCTCTCAGTCCGAGAGTTCTCCCCATACAGCTCCTTGAGATGAAGGTGTATGTCAGAAGCATACACGGTCTTCTCAAAGCGCCGCTGCATTTCGTTCGACATCGATGCCATCATATAGCACCGTGTCTTAAGCTCGTCATCCCACCATTTATTCAGCTTGGTCAGCTCCTCAGGGCTGATGTCGGCAGGGGCTTCCTTCGGAGGGCTCTTGTCTAACGTGTAGAGGAGCTTCTCCGAAGCCAACACAATATTGAGGTTTTGAAGCGAGTCTTGGTAGTTCAGACCAGTGAACTTGTTGCTATCCAGTATAGCAGCAAGTGGATTTTTGATCGAAGACATTATAAAGCAGTTTATACTGAAAAGAAAAACAGACATGCATTACTAACTATATATGAAAAGCGCTAAGACATAAAACAAGGTCATTTAGTTTTATGAATTACCCTCCCACTATTTTAACGATTTCACCACCCTCTAATGAAATCGAGAAAGCAAGTTTCCTTAGTGGGTACACAGAGTCCAATTAAGTGATCATGGTCCCGAATAATATCAGCCAACCATGACCCTCAAAAGGTAGAGCCCAATTGCACCAGGTGAAACCTCCATGTATTTACCTCACGTCCAGTAAGGGCCCAATAATATGACGCCGATTATTATCACGTGTCAAGATGACCCATCAATGTCGAGTTGTGAAGGACGTTCCCTTAACGTCCCCAATAATATGAGCCAACGTTAAAGAGAGTTCCAACCAACTCACAGCGAGTGTCAATGACGTGTACAGCTTTCCGGCATACATAACCCCCTCAATAATATGAGCCGGGCCATGTATACGGGTAGTATCGACGTACACTCATTGTTGATGGAAGGTAGGAAAATTTAAACAAATTTAAATTCCCTTAGTTTATCGAATAAACTTTTAATCTTGATATTAATTTTAAATCATATTTAAAATGAGGGATTTTAATTTTGAAAATTCGGTCTCATTAATTTTAAATCACAATTTAAAATGCGGATTCAACAACATATATCGCATATATAAAATTTGGGATGATCGATAGCGAGAGCTATGCGGTCCGTGGTTGCCAATCACGGACCTAGGTCCAGTCCAAGATGAAATGCAGTATGCAATGCAATCCTATTACATTTGCTTCCAGTTTTACAAATCTTGGGTCTTCAATATCTTTGATCATCATCTCCACCATCTTCAAAAGTCCTCCCACTAAATCTAATATTTACATTTAAGTATCCATGACACATTGGGATACAATTTTAAAGGGGTGGGAACGGGCCAAACAGACCCACTTTGAAAAATGATATCAACAATATTACAACCAACAACACAAGTGCAGATAGTCTACCAACTATATAAGACTACGCATCACACAAAGTGATACAAGTGCATAAAAATACTATATATATAACTGGGACATCTAACCACCTCCTGGGGCACCACCAGCTGGATCATAACCTCGACCAACTGCAAATCCTGGAAAACCTGAACAACAGACAGGAAAACAAACACAACAGCCCCAGAGGGACCTCAGGGTTAAACCCCAGTACGGAGAGTAACTATAAAACATCAATTAATAGCAAAAGATATGATGCTAATGCTATGCATGAAGGGCAATGCAACAACCGAAGGCTACAACCAAAGAAGTGAGCCAAGGAATTCAATGCTGAAAATAGACTCTGTGAAGAATATTTAGTGGTCAATGGTGTGTGTACAAGCATACGGGAATTACACGCTCATCTTTACACCACACCTGAATACCAGATGCATCAATAACTCAACCTGCTGTTGCCGAACCCATGAACTGTGGTAGTTAACCACTCGGAGCATGAGGGCTAACAGACCATGTGGGCGCAGCGGCGGATCCGGATCCCGTTTCCTGGGGCGCATCGGAAGTTTAAAATTTTGCACCGGGAATCGGTCAATACATAATAATTAAAGCACTCAAACATACATAGGATGTTTTAATGAAGGTTACCTTGCTGGCGTCAAGGCGCCTGGCTCCGACCAGATTCACAGGGAATCTGGCACTTCAACGGTAGGCGGCGGTAGATCTCCTAATCCGGTCCACGACAGGAAACAGGACTCCTTCGTCAGTCTGCACTAGAAGAGCTGACGAATTTGACACGAACGTAATCTCCTCGTCGACGTGATCGGAACGAGTCCAATCACGTGAGCACCGGCGGCGGGCGGCGGCGCGGCGGACGACGGGCGGCGCAAGGGCGGTCGGCGGCCGTGAGAGAGTAGGGAGAGGAGGGGCGGCTATTGCTAGGGTTTAGAGTTCAAGTGTGTGTCATAATAACCCTAGGACAATAATAAGTAGACATGTGATGGGCTTGGACCGGCCCAATGGGCCTGGGTCAGGCCCAGGTCCATATGAACATTCGGTTCATTTCCATCACTGTGGCTTCATCATAACTTCGATCGACAATCTGATCGGACCGTTCTACACCGTTTCCAAAACTGAGTATTATGATGCGAAAACAATTTTTCAGACCACCTAGTCCAAAATTGCAGTTTAGCCCTTCAACTTTGGGAAATCGCAACTTGACCCATGTTGACTTTTAGGAAGTCGCACTCCCTAAATTCCTCCTCCTATGCTCAACTCATTGAGCTCAGTTTCCGTGCGGGAATCGTGAAGCCAGTACTTTTGTGACCCTCAATGGTTCAGGGATACAGCTAGCCGTGGGCCCACAACCATTGTGACTCCGAAATCACAATTTCGGACTGACCCATCGGATCATGGTAAAGCGCCTAGCAACATCACCCCATGATCCCCTAGATATCACTGATAGTGCCTGCAAGAACCATTTGGTCATGGTTAGCGTATAGTACGGTCCTTTCAACACATATATCCCGATCAGATCAACGACCATTGGTAAATCGAGAGTCGCTAGAGATCCAATAGCTATGCATACATCTCGAAGATCAAATAGTGACATCGCGTGCGTTACTAGGTAAACCCATTTACCCAAAACACATCTAGTACTCTGGCCAGAGATTTATCACACTATTATATCCTCAGATAGACAACGAAGCATCGACTCTTACATGCATCGGGACCTCACCCAATCCCGCCACCTAATGACCCCAAATGAGTCGGTAAACGGGTCAAAGTGAGGCACCTATCATGTAGAGTCTCAATGACGTTTCGAGTAGTGAGGACTAATCAGTACAACCAAGACCTCGGACTTATCCACTCGACAAATGGTAACCACTTGGAAAGTCCGAACGAGGGTAGTTCGATAGATCACCAGGTCACTATCCATATGCATGCTCAGAACATCACAATGTTCCCTACCAATGAAACACGGTACTTCACATCGCAGATGCTAGTCTCAAGCTCGGGCGGCCTTATCCTCATTTTGACGGCCCAATCGACTAGGAACGAGTTCCGAATACACAGTGACTATTAGATGTGTTTCATGATAGCCATCACATCCACTATCACATCTAACTTACACTATAGTGCATCCTAGGTCTTTATCCAACACAATTGTTAACATTATAACATAATGAAAATAAAGAATGCCATAAAAGAAATACGAATTTCATAAATAAAGATCGTTATACAAAGAGTCAATAAAACCCACACGCCACAAGTTGGCTAGTTGGGCATCTACACTAACACTGAACACTTACCCCAACAAGCGAGGACGGAACGCTAACAGAATACACAAGGGAGATGTCTTAGAAAATCTCACCAGCTTCACGCAAGCTTCCAAACGAGGTATCTATCGAAGCGTCTCAGCAAGAGGAGTCCAAAGCTACCACTCTCACTTCAATCGAAGCTGTCTACCGTCGGCAATCGAAGAAGACAAGGTTCGGTGAATAGTAGCTAGGGTATCGCGACATAGTTCGCTATCGGGAAATATTCTAATTGTCGGGAACAATAATGGACAAGGGTCAAAGTCCTCTATATATACTCAAATCTGTTCATGACTGCTGAACAGATTCCACCGACAACTTAAATCTCAAAGCTTAAATCCCGCTCGCATCCAGATCTCGCAACAGATCTCACTCTACGCCCAAAACGGATCCTGTCCTAAGCAAACGACGTCGCGCAAAACCCATCACACATCTGGACGCTTCACCCGCTAGAGAAAATTGAATTGCTAAATGCGTCACATCTCACACTCAGATTCCACAGACATCTGAAACTAGCGCTAAGCCCAAAACGGTGCCATTCCAAGTTATCCAAACGACGACGTACTAACACCCTCTACAGAAACACACTAGGAGACATCTGAATGCCCACGATATCAGATTTCTCCTCAATTCTGAAAACCAACCAGTGATGACCAACACTCGCATCTGAACAGATTCTGCGGAAGAACTCAACTAACCAAAGCTGATTCCAGGACTTATACACACTCGATTGCTTCACCAAGCATACCAACTCAAAGCTGGTCATCCAGATTTGTTCACACTCAAATCTAAAACTCTAGAATCCGATTAATTGACTCAATTAATCTTTCCAAACTTTTGGGTCTCACACCCTCCATCACCAGAGCCAGGTCTGCCACGATCATCAGGAGGCTGTGGAACTCGGCTGCTACCACTTTCCCCCTTTTTGTCATCACGTCCCCTATTGATATAATCAACAAGCTCTGACAATTGAGACGTGAGGTGATTATAGTTTTCCTATGCTTGCACACGGAATTCCATTATCTCGTGGGAAAGGGCATCTTTCCGGTACTCTATCCTCTTCAATTTATCATCATATGCCTGAGAACACGCAACCTGCTGAGATTGTAGCTTTTTCTGAGATGCTAGAATATAAAGGGATAGGGCGGTCTTTTGAAGCCGAACTTCTTTTCTAACATTGCTAAACAGACCTCGATACGTCCTGTCCTGTTGATTTAAAATCTCGGTAAACCGCTGCTCAAGGCTGCTGATGTGAAAGATAAGCACATCCTTGAGGTTTTCTGCATCATCTCTTTTCTGCACTCGCTCAGTTTGAATCTGATTGACTGAATCTCGGAGCTATGCTAAGGATTCTGTGAAATATAGCGGGCTAACAGCAGGAGCCATCAAGATCTGGTCGACACCCAAAGGAGTGTCATCAGTAGTGAAGAACAGACGAGAATCGGTAGAAGTACTCGGAATTGGCAAAATCAAAGCTGTATCCAGGTGACTCTGAGAACCACTGTCATCCAGAGAGATCGGATCTGGTTGGCTGGAGCTAGAACTCAAATATGAAGGAACCAACTGTACATCCAAACCGCTGCAAAAAATTCCAACAAAATCTGTCGGATCTACTGCTACATCTACCACTGTACCAACTGCAACTATATCTCTACAAAAATTATTTGAACCAACTGGTTGCAAACGACCAAAAGTAGAAAACTGTACAACTTCTATACATACATCAGCCCATGTTTGCGAAGCAACTTGAAGAATTCACTGACTGGGGCAAGAGAATCATCGTACTTCCGTTGAGCGGGTAATTCCAATTCGAGAAAGATAACAGGCTTGGGTAGGCGTATCCAAGAATCATTGCCTTCTTGGAGGAGCCAGGACCTGTCAACCAAGGTCTTGGTTCAAATCCAGCACATAGACCTGTTGTTCATATTTGATCGGGCAATCACTTCGTCACGATATTTGTGTACTCCTTCAAACAGTCTTGAGCTGCAAATCCGGTCCCACTTCAGGCCATGTATTTTCATCTGAGTTTGTAATGTCTCGAATGCAAAAATATGAGCATTAGAGAGCAACGCTATGATCTGAAGATCAATGGCTGACGTGGGTTGACCGGCTTTGAAGTTATGTCGATGAACCTCCAAAAATTTTCTCAGAAGCAGCTCTCTGTATTTAGCAATAATGTATTCCTGCCTCCTCACAGTTGTCTCTAACAAATCGGTCTCGGCCCACGCTAAGAACTGCTTTTCTTTGACAATTATATCTTTGGCAAACTGAAAGAATGAAAGAATGTCACAACATCTTTTATTACCTTATTTCGAAGCTGGACAAGAAAATCTATATCTGCACAGATTAAACTGAACATCTCACGGGCCGGGTGCCCTTTTATTTCATCCTCAACAAGATGCGCCTTCCCCTTGTCTGTTGTAGCAATCCGAGGGAGACTGGTCTTGTACCAATCCCCTTCACTAACTCCTGGGATCTCAATACCAAGCCCGAATTTTATTCTTGTAGGCTCTGCAGCTGTCAAGGATGGCAGCATCATTCCCTCTGGGATCTGTTTCAGAATATCCTCGATGGACATGGATTCTTCATCAGATTTTGATCCATTTGTAAGTTCCAGAACCTTGCTCAAGGGCTCTGTGTCCTCAGAGTCCGTCATTGTTGCAACATTCTTTGCCAGACTTAAATCATCAGTAGCCACTGGCTCGATCTCCTTGTCCTGCCTTGCGAATGTAGGCTCAACTATCTTACTTGGTTGCTTAGACCTAGACATGTCGTCATCCTCCCCAGATCTCAAAGGCTCTTTGAGAAATTGTTTCGGTGCAGTAAAAGATTCCATTTTCCTAGCGCTTTCATTTTCAGCTCCATCAATATTATCATCCTCATTATTCACAGCAATCGATCTCTTAGTTATCTCAACTATTATATCATCAGATCTGGTTACCGATGGTTCCTCCATATCTCTTTCCATTTGCGCTGTTTTAGAAATAATTTGACCAATAATTGATCCACTTCATCAGCAGTTGTCTTATACCTCTGTTTCTCTACAACACTCTCCACAGCGGGTTCTTTATCAACAATTTCATCATCAGAACCTGCTGGCAGCTGCAACCTCCTCTTCGGTTCTTTACGTTTAGGAGCAGGAGGGGTCACAGCTGATATCATTTGTGTCAGGCCTCGTGCTCTACTCAGAGTTAAACCACGCAAAAAAATAGCGGAAATTTTCGCTTTGGCCTGACGATTAAAACATATAATTTAAAATACAACAATACTCAAAATATCCCAGTAATTAAAATAACTCAATATAACAGTACAGCATTAAAAAATATATCAAGTACCAAACAACAACTACTACAAAGCACAAGACAACCCCCGGCTAACAGTACTGATACATAATATGCTATACGCTAACTGTGACACTCTAACCACCTCCTGGGGTACCTCCAGTTGGGTCTACTCCACGACCAGCAGAGTAACCATGATAACCTGCAAACACACACAGGCAACAAACAACCAAGCCCCAAAGGACAGGGGTCAAACCCCAGTACGGAGAGCAACTGAAAAACAACAGTTAGATAGCAACAGATAAAATGCAAATGCTATGCATGAATCAAGGCTACAACCGAACACAGGGAGCCAAAGGATTCCAAGGACATCTCAACAACTGAAATCCAAACATAAGGCAGTGGCCACAATGTGTGTGAGTATATGGGACCTACCCACTCGTCTCAGCACACGGTACCAAGTGCATTATCAATACTCAACCCGCTATTGCCCAACACATGAGATGTGGGAGCTACCCACTCCGCTCACGGTGGCTAACAGTCCCAGCAGGGAGATGAGGGACGGGAGTTACCCGCGCGCCTCTACAAGCACCCTGGAACGCTCAATTCAACAAGCAAGAAACGGCTACAAGAGGTCTGATAACAGCATGGAACAGATGCGTGTATGTAGTGCAACAAAATGCAACAGATAACAAGACAATATACACGGCATCACAAAACAGCAAGCATGAGCACATATCCATGCCAAATCTCAACGCTGTAAGCAAGCTCACATCCGTACCTCAAGTCTTCTGTGCAAAAATTACTACAAACAGGGTCCAAGAAACGCAGATCACACACCTGCTAAGCCAATCACAAACAACTACTCAGGGACCGAAACACAGAAAAGCAACAGCTAGGAGCTACGAACTCGACCAGCACTATTCTACCCCTCTATCTCAATAGAGAGCTCTCAACAACACAAGGTAGAATCTGAACACTTACCCCAACAAGCTAGGACGGAACGCTAACAGACTATAGAAGGGAGATGTCTTCACACACCTCACCAGCTTCAAGCAAACGTTTGAAAGTGCTATCCAAACGAAGCGTCTCAGCAAGAGGAGTCCAACGCTACCACTCTTACTTCAATCGGAGCTGTCTAACGTCGGCAATCGGAGAAGATAAGGTTCGATGAACAGTAGCTAGGGTATCGCGACAGAGATCAAAAATCGGGAAATATTTCTAAGTGTCGGGAAACAATACAAAGCAACGAACACCAAGTCCTCTTATATACTCAAATCTGTCCAAGACCGCTGAACAGATCTTACCGACAACTTAAATCTCAAAGCTGATATTCCCGCTCGCAACAGATCTCACTCTAAGACAAAGCAGATCTATACTAATTCAAACGACGTCGCGCAAGTCCACTATCGCAACTGGACACGTCACCCGATACTAAGATCTGAATCGCTAGCGCCAACGAAATCTGAAATCCAAAACGACGTCGCTCTCTAAGACTCATATTTCTCTCAAATATGAAGACCAAAGCTGCTCACTGTTGAGTCTCTCCCGCTAAACCAAAATGTTGTCGTTCCAAGCACGCTAGCTCACTACTGAACACTAGCCACAACAGATCTCGCTACGACTGCTGAACGCGATCACTCAGTGATGACCAACGCTCACATCTGAACAGATCCTGCAACAAAACTCTAACCCTTCAGATCTGTTCTAAGGACTTATACAAACCCGATAGCCTCTCCAAGCATATCGACTCAAAGCTGAACGTCCAGATCTGCTCAAGCTCAAATCTGAATCCCATAAAACACGATTAATTAACTCAATTAATCCTTCTAAACTTTTGGGTCTTACAATTTGGATAGGGACAGCCGCTTGCGCTACTGGCACAAGTGCCAAACTTGTTGCTGCAGGAGTAGCTTTCCCAGTTGTTCTCTTCCTCTTAACAACTGGTGTTTCAACAGTAGGAGCAGATCTCTTCTTAGACACTGCCTTCTTTTTCTCCGCTGATTCTCCACCACTGGCTCATCCTCATCAACATAAATATTCCTGTTTTTGTCAATATACGTGCCAATAGTTTTGGCAGTTAGAATTTTCAGAGGTGGAAACTCCTTTGATTCTCCCAGCTCCAAATCTGGGCATTTTTCAACAGAACACATATCTGTATCGCATATCCTCTGGCTTGCCTCGTCACGAGAGTCACCATATCCTTGAAAATGTCAAAAAATAGTCTTCCCCAGTTGATAGGAACGCCCCCATAAATAGCAGTCATCATTAAGAACCTTTCATGGGTCACAGCATCGAAAGACCCGACCTTCACAATACAGATTTTGCCAGAATATCATTCAGCAATCGAAACTCAAACTCCATCTCCCTCTTCTCACAAGATGTGCTAAGCAGTTTACCATCATATGAGAAAGCACGCCTTGCTTCAGAAACCAGATCATGCGGTACCTCATGCAAGTCAGTCAGCCCTTACAATGGTAACTAAAAGGTGCAAGCAAACAGTTCTTCTGAAATAGTGATTGGTTTTCCTTGTACTGTACTCACAACCATACCATCCCGGACTGAAGCATTTTGGAAGAACTCCACCAGAGCGGCTTCATAGATGGCCGATGAACATCCCCAGAAACCCACTGAGGCCAGATGCCAACAGGTCTTCGAACATAGAGACCATCCCCTCATGTTCCATCCCCTCATGTTCCATCCCTAGAACAGAGAAAAAGTAAACCTGAATGGTGTTGTTGATCAGTGCGGAGGCCATTTCTGATGGGTTGATAGGAGATGAAGACGCCGAAGGATAGATTTTTCTGCAAAAGTAAACACTGGAAGCAAGAGCACGAGAAAGCAATATAGTATATTTCGCAAAGTAAGGGTTAGAGTAATCGAAGCAATGTAATATAAGTAGGGAAAGTGAATCGGAAGATGAAACGATTCATGTTACCATGTGGATGTGACATTTCGCATGATGACAACTCGTGAATCATCCAATGGCGCGATAAATATTTTGAAAAGATTTTCGAAATCATTTTGGAAAAGATTTGAAAAGATTTTTGAAAAACATAGAGTTTTAACCGCAAGTGGTAAAAAGTGAAAAACAAGCGCCATTTTATAACTTACGTCACAGCCTTGAAATTTGTTCGATATATCAGCTAGGGTAGTACCAAATATGTTCTTTTGTAAGCATCAGTTGTGTATACGCGAGGTCTGAGAAGGTTCAGATCTCACGCATTCATCTGACTCAGCGCTTATTAACACAGATCTGATGTTCCCCCTAATGTTGAGGTCCCCCCAAGTCTCAACGTTTACCAGATCTGAAAGATATACATTCCCCCTGAACAATAGACTCAGATCTGAAAAACACGATAGCAGTTCAACCTGCAAAGTGTTAGCACTATAACTTACGTCACAGCCTTGAAATTTGTTCGATATATCAGCTAGGGTAGTACCAAATATGTTCTTTTGTAAGCATCAGTTGTGTATACGCGAGGTCTGAGAAGGTTCAGATCTCACGCATTCATCTGACTCAGCGCTTATTAACACAGATCTGATGTTCCCCCTAATGTTGAGGTCCCCCCAAGTCTCAACGTTTACCAGATCTGAAAGATATACATTCCCCCTGAACAATAGACTCAGATCTGAAAAACACGATAGCAGTTCAACCTGCAAAGTGTTAGCACACAGACAAATTAAGGCAATTCTAAGAGACCAAGAATGTTTCTGAAATAAGAAAACTTAGCGTCTGGCAGAGGCTTAGTGAAGATGTCAGCTACTTGCTGGTCATTGAACACATACTCCAACCGGACGTCCTTCTTGAGCACATGATCTCTTATGAAGTGATGCCTGATGTCGATATGCTTTGTTCTTGAGTGCAGCACAGGATTCTAGGTGATTGCGATGGCACTGGTGTTGTCACAGAGAATAGGAGCTTCAGAAGCATCAATGCCATAGTCCTTGAGCTGATGTTGAATCCATAAGATCTGAGCACAGCAGCTTCCAGCCGCTAAGTACTCCGCTTCAGCTGTGGATGTAGTGATTGACGTCTGTTTCTTACTAAACCAGGAAATCAATCGATATCCTAAGAATTGACAAGTCCCAGTTGTGCTTCGCCGATCAATCCTGCATCCTACGTAGTCTACATCACTATAACCGATTAGTTGAAATATGGAGTCTTTGGGATACCAAAGACCCACATTGGAAGTTCCTTTTAAATACTTTAAAACTATTTTTACTACAATGTAATGCGATTGTTTGGCCTCTGCTTGAAATCTAGCACACATACAGACAGCAAACATGATGTCTGGTCTACTAGCAGTTAGGTAAAGCAGAGAGCCAATAATACCGCGATACAATGATACCTCTATGGCAGTTCCGGCTTCATCTTTATCCAATTTGATTGAAGAGCTCACTGAGATCGCTTTTGCTGAGCAATTATCCATGCCAAATTTCTTCAGCAGTTCTTTCGTGTATTTTGCTTGATTAATGAAGATCCCATTGTCAAGTTGTCTCACTTGTAATCCGAGAAAGAACGTCAGCTCACCCATCATGCTCATCTCGAATTTATCCTACATCAACTTAGAGAACTTCTGCACAATTTGGGGTTAGTTGATCCAAAAATAATATCATCAACATATATTTGGACTAACAAGACATGATCAGATTTGACAAATTTAAACAGTGTCTTATCAATGGTGCCTATTGTGAATTCATGCTCGAGAAGAAATTGAGACAGTGTATCATACCAAGCTCTGGGTGCTTGCTTCAACCCATATAGAGCTTTATCCAGTTTTTAAACGTAATCTGGATATGTATAATTCACGAAGCCAGGAGGTTGTGTAACATACACTTCCTCTGTTAAGACGCCATTAAGAAATACACTCTTAACATCCATTTGAAAGATCTTAAAGTCTTTATATGCAGCATAAGCAAGAAACATGCGGATGGCTTCTAGTCTAGCTACTGGTGCAAATGTCTCATCAAAGTCTATGCCTTCCATTTGTCTAAATCCTTGTGCTACCAGCCTAACTTTGTTTCTAGTTACTACGCCATCTTCATTCAGTTTATTCCTAAAAACCCATTTAGTACCTATTACTAATGATTTTTAGGTCTGGGAACTAGTTGCTATACATTGTTTCTCTTAAACTGATTAAGTTCTTCTTGCATTGCATCTATCCAGCTTGGGTCTGCTAAGGCCTCTTCTATTAGCTTAGGTTCTATATGCAAATGAACGCTAAATCAAAGTGATCATGCATAATCTGGCCTCGTGTGCGAATAGGAGAATGAATGTTACCTATGACCTGCTCGGGTGGATGATTTCTATTCCACCGAAGATCAGATCCGATTGGAGTTACTCCTTGTTCAGGCTGGATAGTTGCATCTGGATTATCTGTCATTAATTGATGGTTCGCGTTGCTAGCTTTTCCATCAGATTCCAATTGTTGTGATTGTTGTTCCAGATTTGAACTCGATACCATTTGATAAGATGTGTTAGCATCTAGTGCGTCATATGTCGGTCGATGTACTATAGCCCCTGCTTGTCTACCCTCTTGAGCATTGAATGGTTGGTCTCCAGCATCTGGCACACTTGTTGAGATCTGTTCCTGTTGGTCAACGTTAGTCAAATCATTGACTACTGGGTTACCTGTCAGATTTGCTTGTTCGTTGTAGTGAGGTGTGTCCAGATCTGGTTGAGGATCAGCTGTATGTCTTTGTTGTGGCACGTCTTAATCTGATTCATCAAGGCTGGATGATTCCAGACATGTGCATAAATCGTTGAGGCTTGCAGCTGAGTTGGATCTGAAACTTGTCTCATCAAAAACCACATGTGCTGATTCTTCAACTGTCAGACTTCGATTGTTGAACACTCTGTAAGCTTTGCTCACAGCTGAATATCCTAGAAATATACCTGCATCAGATTTGGCATCGAAGGCTGTTAGGTGCTTCTTACCGTTATTGTGAATGAAACATCTGCACCCAAACACCCTGAAATATGATATTTCAGGTTTCTCGCCACTCCAGATCTCATATGGGTTTTTGCCGTGCAACTTATTAATCATAGATCTATTTTGAGTGTAGCAGGTCGTGTTAACTGCTTCTGCCCAGAATTTTTGAGAAATGTCGGAATAAGCAATCATAGATCTAGCAGCTTCTTTTAAAGTACGGTTTCTCCTCTCAACTATCCCGTTCTGTTGAGGAGTTCTAGCTGCAGAAAGCTCATGCTTTATCCCAATGTCATCCAGATAAGAAGATAAATTTTGATTTAAAAACTCGGTACCACGATCACTTCTTATCCGGTTGACTGTACAAGATCTGTCATTTTGTAAACGTTTTAAAAGCCGAATTAGCTGGTCAGCGGTATCAGATTTTTATTTTAAAAACAGCACCCAAGTGAATTTTGTAGAATCATCTACAACGACTAGGGTGTAATTCGTTCCCCCTAAGCTCGTTACGGGAATAGGACCAAAGAGATTCATATGTAAAAGCTCTAAGCTTTGGGAAGAACGTTTACCGCCTTTATTTTTAAAAGTAGAACGGATTTGTTTACCAAGCTGACATGCGGCACAAATCTTGTCCTTAGAAAAATTGATTTTGGGCATTCCAAAAACCAGTTCATGCTGACTCAATTTGGCAAGTGTTTTGAACTTGAGATGATTCATTCGCTGATGCCACAGCCAGCTCTTGGAAGATTCAGCTGCAAGGCAGATCTGTTCAGATCCCATTTGCTCTGACCAATTGATAATGTAGGTATTCCCCGATCTTTTTGTTAGAGTAGATGCCCAACTAGTCAACTTGTGGCGTGTGGATTTTATTGACTCTTGTATATGACATTTATATATGTTATTCGCATTTATTTATGGCATTCTTTATTTTCATTGTGTTATATAATGTTAACAATTGTGTTGGATAAAGACCTAGAACCATAGTGTATGTTAGATGTGATAGTAGATATGATGGCTATCATGAAACACATCTAATAGTCACTGTGCATTCTGAATTCGGTCCTAGTCGATTGGGCCGTCAAAATGAGGATAAGGCCGCCCGAGCTTGAGACTAGCATCTGCGATGCGAAGTACCATGTTTCATTGGTAGGGAACATTGTGATGTTCTTAGCATGCAGATGGATAGTGACCTGGTGATCTATTGAACTACCCTCGTTCGGACTTTCCAAGTGGTTACCATTTGTCGAGTGGATAAGTCCGAGGTCTTGGTTGTACTGATTAGTCCTCACTATGAGGTCCCGATGCATGTAGGATTCGCTGCTTCGTTGTCGAGAATTCACCGCTCGCTCTCATGCGTGGATATCCTATGCTATCTGAGGGGATAATAGTGTATAAATCTCTGGCCAGAGTACTGTATGTGTTTTAGGTAAATGGGTTTGCCTCGTAGCACTCGCGATGTCACTATTCGATCTCCAAGATGTATGCATGGTTATCGGATCTCTAGCGACTCTCGATTTACCAATGGTCGTTGATCTGATCGGGATATATGTGTAGAAAGGACCGTACTGTACGCTAACCATGACCAACTGGTTCTTGCAGGCACTATCAGTGATACCTAGGGGATCATGGGGCGATGTTGCTAGGTGCTTTACCATGATCCGTTGGGCAAGTCCGAAATTGTGATTTCGGAGCCACAATGGTTGTGGGCCCACGGCTAGCTGTATCCCTGAACCATTGAGGTCACACAAGTACTGGATTCATGATTCTCGCACGGAAACTGAGCTCAATGTGTTGAGCATAGGAAGAGGATATTAGGGAGTGGGACTTCCTAAAAGTCAACAGGGGTCAAATTGCGATTTCCCACTGTTGAGGGGCAAAACTGTCTTTTTACACTAGGTAATCTGAAAAATTATTTTTCGCATCATAATGTTCAGTTTTGGAAACTGAGTCGATCGGTCCGATCTGATCGTCGATCGCAGTTATGATAAAACCGCAGTGATTTAAATGAACCGAATGTTCCTATGTTGGACTGGGCCCGCCCCAGGTCCAATGGGCCGGTTCAAGCCCATGAATAACTTATACATACATGAGTTGTATCTAGGGCATGACATCACAACTTACACACATCCCTAGACCTAGATTTCGGCCGCCCCTCCTCTCCAAGCCTCACGCCACCGCCAAGCGCCGCCGCCACCGCCCCTGCGCCGGACTTGTTCCGGCCACCGCACTGAGGTGTTTCCGTCCGTGCTGAATTCGTCAGTCCTTCTAGTG
>KQ999984.1:16173-26756 GCA_001598015.1 Dorcoceras hygrometricum | reverse complement strand
TAGATTTTGTGTTTAGCGCGAGATTGAGCGTGAAAGTGACGCGTGTTAGTCAACATTTTTGGAGTGTTGACTATTAATTCAGCAGATGACTATGTAGATTCAGCAGATACGCTTGTGAAAGAGAGATCAGCAGATGGTTTGAGAGCTGCTGATAGATATGATGGCGTAGGCGTGACGTAATGTTTGCTGCTGATTGTAATTACGTTGTATTGCTTGCTGCTGATCAGCAGATGCGCAATACTAGCGTTGAGAAGCGGCGTCGTTTGAGTTAGTGGAAACGCTGCGTTTTGAGCTTTTCGTTGAGAGTTCAGCAGATGCGCAATCCACTTGGAAAGTCCGAACGAGGGTAGTTCGATAGATCACCAGGTCACTATCTATGTGCATGCTCAGAACATCACAATGTTCCCTACCAATGAAACATGGTACCTCGCATCGCAGATACTAGTCTCAAGCTCGGGCGGCCTTATCCTCATTTTGACGGCCAAATCGACTAGGAACTGATTCAGAATACACAGTGACTATTAGATGTGTTTCATGATAGCCGTCATACCCACTATCACATCTAACATACACTATAGTGCATTCTAGGTCTTTACTCAACGCAATTGTTAATCATCATACAACACAATGAAAGTAAAGAATGCCATAAATAAATGCGAATATCATATATATAAAGATTGTCATATACAAGAGTCTATAAACCCACACGCCACAAGTTGGCTAGTTGGGCATCTACTCTAACAAACGTGTGTTACACCTGTGGTAAGCCAGGCCATATGTCAAGGAATTGTTCCCAGAAGCAGCAACTCATCACCAGTAGTGTGAGGATTGAGAAGTTAGATTTGTGATTAATTGATTTGAATTGGGTTTAATCTCGCGTGATTTGAGGAATTTGCGAAAGGGATGAAGTTCCTGCTGAATTTTTGAGTGTAGCGTTGATTTTGGAGAAACTGGAATCAGCAGGTTACTGTAGATCTGCTGGTTTTGGTGCGATTAGAGTTGCTGCTGGTAGATTTTGTGTTTAGCGTCGAGATTGAGCGTGAAAGTGACGCGTGTTAGTCAACATTTTTGGAGTGTTGACTATTAATTCAGCAGATGACTATTTAGATTCAGCAGATGCGCTTGTGAAAGAGAGATCAGCAGATGGTTTGAGAGCTGCTGATAGATATGATGGCGTAGGCGTGACGTGATGTTTGCTGCTGATTATAATTGCGTTGTATTGCTTGCTGCTGATCAGCAGATGCGCAATACTAGCGTTGAGAAGCGGCGTCGTTTGAGTTAGTGGAAACGCTGCGTTTTGAGCTTTTCGTTGAGAGTTCAGCAGATGCGCAATTTCAAAGGCGTCGAGATGCGTCGTCGTTTTGAGAACTTCGCGCGATCAGCAGATGGTTTGTTTTGCTTGCGAGAGTTGTGCCTGCTGATTTTTGCTACGGTGTCGTTTTGAAGTGCTTTCACGCGAATGCTTTTGTTTGCTTCTGCTGATCGTTACCTGCTGGTTTTGTGTTACGGCGTCGTTTAGATTAGTTAGAACGGTGTCGTTATGCAGTGTTAGCGCTCGTTGTTGATTTGTTAGTTGCGGCTGAATTTTTTACGAAAGGAATAGAGGGTGGCTGCTGATTGCTTCCTGCTGGTTTCTTTGGCTGAATTGTATGAATCAGCAGGTGAGATTTGAAGAGGTATATATAGAAGTGTTGATCGACACTTAGATTATTTTGAGCAAGACATCTCTTATCTCTTCTCCTTCAAACCCTCGACGAGTTACTGTTCACCATCTTCTTCTATCGTCATTTCCTGTCGATTCCAGCCTTCGTTTTTGATATTCTTGGTGGGAATGGCATTCACGCATACATCTTGAGCCTTTGACAGATTGATTTGATTACCTGATTGGGTGCCACGTTGTGACTGGCCGACTGTTGAGTCGTGTCCGAAAAGTCCAACGCTATCGTCGGAGTGGTGACTACCGGATTCGAGTGTCTACCACCGAGCTGTGATGGGCTGACGGGCCCCGATGATCACGGACCGATGATTTCCACCGGCTGGTTGGCTGTGTGGTGGTATAGAGGCTGATTTGAGTTGCCAGTTGATAGACTGGTCTATCTATCCGACTTTTTGATAGCCCTCATGCATTCATAGCTTTGATTATAGCTTGTTGCATGTTTACTGCTTTGATAGCTCTTCGTACTGAGGCTTGACCTCGTATTTTCTTTTCCTGCTTTTGTTGTTTGGGTCTGTGTTACCCATTTGCAGGAGTTTCAGGTAACCAAGCTGGACCGAGTGGAAGTTCAGTTGGTCGATCCCCGCATCCCTGAGTCCCAGTTTACTTATGATATGTATTGAACCGGGGGATGCCCCGTGTTTTATTGTATTTGGGGGATCTGTATTTTGAATTGATTTATGTGGTTACTTGCTGTATCGAGTTGAGTAAACTTTTATTTTGAATATCGGATATTTTGAATGAATGATTTGAAGTTCAGGCCTTTGTATTTCGAAAAATTTTTAAGCCCTGATTTTAAGCTTCCGTGATTATGCGCTTATTATGTGTTAATTGTTGGTAATTAGCACGGGGCCTGACAGATGAGGTGTCTTAATGGACAAAGAGAACAAACAAGCATCACAGTGTCTCTTGATGAGAATAATAGAGCCAAGCTGTTAAGGACCAAACCTGCTCGACCTGAAGAAGGCCAGCTCGGAGAAGAGAAAAACCAGATCGGAAGATCTGGTCAAGCTGGATGAGGCAGCTGGTCGTGTGATATCTGTGAGAAGTTTGATGAGCTCGAGGTAGCCTCACAGATATAGACGGAAAAAGATCCCTATAGTGGAAAAAGTAACCAGCTAGGAAACAGCTCAGAGCCCAGCAATGTCTTGGTGTAATGAACAAGCCATCTCAGAGCAGAACAGAAGTCGTCTGTGAACAAGAGCAAATGAGAAGAGAAGAAGAGAGCCTTGAGCAGCTCGATGAAGCAACCAGCTCAAAGAGAAGACCAGCTCAGTGCAAACCAGATTGGAGATAAACTGGCAAGCTGGTTAAGGTCAAACCAGTCCGGATAGCATGACAGATGCTATCAAATCCGAGCAAAGCGATTTGAATACAAGACTATACGAAGATTGCTTTTCAGTATTCAAATCGATTTGCTTGTGTTGTCTTCTTAGAACAGTGCTCACGTGCCTAAAGTGAAGAAAAGCCTGCAACGCATTAAAAGACAAAGAACGAAAAGTACAACAGTGTCAGAAGACTTTCAACGGCTACAACTTTGTGTCCTACGGACAAATCTGCGTAAAGGGATATAAATCAAAAGCAGAGCACAAGCAGAATGATGAGCGTTGCACGAAGAATTAGAAACAGTGTTGTGATAATTCAGAATATAAAAACAGAAGAACGCACAACACAAACTCTGGGAAGACATTGGCAACCAGCTCGAACAGGAGAACTTCCCAGTGTGTGAGATTTTATCTTCGAAAGATTGAGCGTACACTGTAAATCTCACACACGATTCACTAACATATATTTGAGAGAGCTGATTAGATTAGTTGAGTGAATCAAAAACAAAAACGACTTCCTTGTACTCTTTTGACAGAGACGTTAAACAAGTCTATGTTGGATTTCACACTGAGACGTTAAAGAAGTGTGTGTAGCCTTTCTCACTGAGGCGTGAAAGAAGTGAAGTTAGACACACGCAACTTGCAGGCTTGTGTTCAGTGGGTGTCTAGGAGTTCTTGCAGCTTCTGGTCGTAGGATCAGGTTGCAGCTGGGGCCGCTGTAATCAAAGTCTTCTAGTGGATCCTTCTCGATTGCGGATGAAAGGGAGACATAAGAGATTCAGCTCCGAACTTCCATAAACAAATTGCAGCGTATCGTTTTACATCTTTCTGCATTTACATTCATACACATTGCATATTTTACAACTACGATTAAATTGATAATAAGCTTTCGATTATAGGAGTTCAGTTTGAGTCGTTTCCGCATGATTTTAGTTCATTACTCAATCTGTATCTCGGTGCACTTAATATTACACCGAGCTATTGCAGCTCAAGTATATTTAAACAAGATCACGTATGTTGAATCAGCTCACAGAGCCGCTGGTATGTTCCATGCACGATCTATTTACATGTTGCGTGCTGCTTTTATAATTATAATTTATATCTTTAAATTTCACGTAACTTAAGGGCTCGGTGTCTTATGATGTGTGAGAGCCTACGCGAGGTGTGTGAGAACTCACGAACACCCCCCATTTTGATCCCAACAATTGGTATCAGAGTGCTTTTGCAATCTGGTACCCCGTATAAAAGGACCAACAATTGGTATCATAGTGCTTTTACAATCTGGTACCCCGTATAAAAGGACCAATAATTGAAATCAGAGCAGGTTGTTCTTGAATAGTGCATTTTAAATTGAAAATGTTTCAAAAGGTTTTAAAATACTTTCTGCTCTGATAGTTCTTCTTCGAAAGCTTGCCTGTTCTACGAAAGGTTTTTGAAACTCACTCTATACAGATAAGGGGAGTAATGATTTTTGAAAATTAGACCAATTTCTCGAAAGGAAAGAGCGAACATCTCTTCTGTCGAGCTGACAGATTGCACGAGTCTGTGGACGTCAAGACCTCTTACGCTGGTTGTGCTGAAAGAATAGCGCCTATAACAATGTTCGGGTGAAGCGGAAGAGATTCTGTAAATTCAATCATCATTTATCCTTTTATCTGGATAGATGAGATTTTTTCACTGGCACAGATTTTGTTTCTTTTTCAAAATCTCATCTCATGCATTTGTTTTCGGATAGGATCGAAAAATCGGGGGTGTTCATGAGCTCTGACACAACTCACGTAGGCTCTCACATAGCCAAAACACCGAACCCGCAAGTTACGTGCATTTTAAAATAGATGAGAGTTGAAAACAACATGCAACTATGAACCAGATCAGCTTGAAGCTTGACCAATAGCTCTGCGAGCTGGTCCGGATCACCAGCAGCTCTGTGAGCTGGTTTAATACAGACAGTCTGGTTCATTTCATCTTGAGATGCAATAGCTCAGTGTTCTTGAAAGTTTGTGCACCAAGATACAGATTGAGTTATGAGTTAAAATCATGCGGAAGCAACTCAAACTGAACTCTTGTATTCGAAAACCTTTAAACAGTTTTATGCGAAGTAAACAAATATACAATGCATGAATGTAAATGCAGTAAGCAGTAAAGAAATACACTGCAATTTTTTTATGGAAGTTCGGAGCTGAATCTCCTACGTCTCCCCTTCTTCCGAAATCGGGAAGGATTCCACTAGAAGGCTTTTATTACAGTGTTAAGATAAAATTTATAGTTTTGGTGATAACAAAAATAAGACAAGAATTGGACTTAATGATGTCATTCGAGTAATTAATCTTTAGGGTTAACAGATGTATCCTTTCGGGTTAAAGATTTGATCAGATTGGTTTTGGAACAGTTGGATTATCGGGTCAGATTTCTAGTATTCAATCGTCTTTGAGAGAGATAGATATGTTCAACAGAAGAATTTCAGGCGCAAACGTTGAATCGATTCAAACGGGATCACATATTCAATTTGGAGAGAATCAATGGTCTCGATCAAGTCATACAAATTGCCTGGAATTAAGGAGACAAGATTGATACTATTTTGGGTAAATAGTACACAGTATCAGAGGACGTTTTACGATGTTTGCACAAATATGGAAAACAAAATTTTGGCTCTGACAAAGCACAATTTGCCTTAGTGGAGCAGTGTATACCGTAATGTGATTTGTTGAAGATTTTCAGAGGAAATAGCTTTTATGACCGTTGAGAGCAAATGATATAAATAGCAGAAGTATGAATTGAAGAAGCACTCTTCACTCTCGACTACTTGCCGTCACTCTGCCATTATTTTCATCTCAAATATTCTCGAGCTTTCTCTTTGTCAAAGTTATCTCTCAAAAGCTCACAAACTCGAAGAACACTCAACCAGCGCTTATTTTTCTATATTCGAGTTCATCTTCTGGTTCATTATTGAATCGAGTTTCTTAGATTAGAAACCAGAAGATTTACAGACTTCAATAGTTGTGTACCTCATTGTAAAATCCATTTGAGTCTGTAACAAACGCGCTCCTTAAAGCCGTTTGAAAATCATAGTTACTTATATTCAGCAGCTGCGACTGATTTGTTGTTGGTGTTGCTAGGAGTTCACCTTGAGCGAGGCTCGGTGATTGGGTGTTTGAAGAAGGCCTGTAACCATCAAATCTTCTAGTGGAACCTTCCTGAAAAGGAAGAAGGGGAGACTTAGGATATTGATATCCGAACTTCTGAACTCTTGCAGCTGTTTTTCAAACCACATTGATCCTATCAATTGGTATCAGAGCCTGCGCATATCAGTATTGAACAGTTGTTGTTTGTGCTTTATCATATATTATAATGTCAACTTCTCACAACAAGATTCCTATGTTTTCCAAGGAGGATTACGACGACTGAAAGATTCACATGCAAGCGCATTTGGCTGCTCAAGATGACGACATGTGGTCGGTTATCACAGAAGGGACATTAAAGATAATGAAGCCAAATCTAGCATTTGCAATATCAGGTGGCGAGCCTCAATTTCTGGAAAATAGCAGACATGAATATACTAATGAGGACAAGAAGAAGGCGAATCTGGACAATGTGGCCAGAGATATACTTTACAAGATGCTGGACAAGAACATGTTCAGTAAGATCAAGACCCGTGCCACTGCCAAGGAAATATGGGAGAAGCTGACTCAAATATGCGAGGGCAATGACGAGACGAAAGAGAACAAACTGATTGTAGCACAGCAGAAGTATGAGTCGATAAAGCTGAAGGATGGAGAGACGATGATGGAGTTTGATGAAAGATTCAGTGCTGTTGTTATTGAGTTGACAAGTCTTGGTAAAGAATATAGCAACAGAGAGCTAGCGCTGAAGGTGATGAGAGCGCTGCCCAGAGAGTGGGACGTGAAGACGATGGCTATGAGGGAATCCAAAGATTTGAACAATCTGGAGCTTCATGAATTGTTTGCAAACCTAAAAGCGTATGAGTTCGAGTTGGAGACAAGAGCTGAAGCTGCTCCATCAACATCCCAGCCGACGAAAGCATTAGCAGCTACACCTATTGAACAGTGCTCTCCAAGCACTAGCAAGACAGCTGATCAACTCAGCGACGACTTCATGTCCCTCTTCGTTAAGAAGTTTGGGAAATACCTGAGAAGATCCTACAACCCTTCTACTCCTTATAATAATTTTCATAAATCTGACAAAGTTAATACTGATTTCATTGTTATAACTGTGGTCGTCCAGGGCATTTTGCAGCTGATTGCAATAGGCCAAAGAAGGAGGACAGATCCAGGGATGACAAGAGAACTGATGATAGATACAGAAGAGATGACAAGAAAGGGGATCGATACAAACGAGATGACAAGACAGATGAGAGAACTTTCGACAGATCCAAGGATAGATCCAAAGACAGACGGATGAGAACCAGAGGTGCTAAAAGGCCCAACATAAAGAATGACAAATGTGCTGGTTGCTGAGGAAAGCACTAAAAGCTGGGTAGATACTGATACAGATTCCTCATCCAGCAGTTCCTCATCCAGTGATAGTGAACAAGAGGAAGTTCACTGTCTCATGGCTAATCAAACTTCACATGACGAGGTATTAGATTTTTCCAATGTTGAATTTACACGAGAAGACCTTGTCAGTGCACTTAATGACATGGTAAAAGAGTACAGGAAGCTTTCTCACTCCTGGGCAAAGTCTTCCGCGTCTCTAGATAAGCTGTTTGGAATTCAGAAGCCAGCGAGTGATAGAATTGGCTTGGGTTTCAATAGTAGCGACATCAACGAAGGAGAAACAAGTACTCAGTCACAGCTGGTGTATGACAAGTTCAACAAGATGAGCTTTGTCAAAGCCAACGTGATACATGATCCATATGAGTCGATGACATATAATGACCAGACCCCTCAGAAGTTGAACCATAAAGTAAAAGCTGGTATCGGCTTTCAAAAACCTGAGAACTCCAAGCCAAGCTGACTAAAGAACAAACTGGACAAAGACAAAGCAAAAGCTGGTCGAAAGTCATTTGTTCCTTACCAGCCATGGCGTAGTTCAACGAAGGTAAAATCTGGTTGGAAAAGGGTACAGCCTAAGAGAGATCTAAATGATCAAATATGAAATCAAAAACTCAACAGATCTCACAATTATGCACAGACCCTCACGGACTCTAGTACTAAGCTGACTAAAGAACAAACTGGACAAAGACAAAGCAAAAGCTGGTCGAAAGTCATTTGTTCCTTACCAGCCATGGCGTAGTTCAACGAAGGTAAAATCTGGTTGGAAAAGGGTACAGCCTAAGAGAGATCTAAATGATCAAATATGAAATCAAAACTCAACAGATCTCACAATTATGCACAGACCCTCACGGACTCTAGTACTGGAAAAACTGTCTAGTTAATTCAAGTATGGGTCCCGAAAGGGGTAATTCGATCTGGATCCAAGTAAAATTGGGTACCAAAAGCTGTTTGTATGATTGCAGGACAACAGATACGAACTAGCTGATGTATCAAATTTGTGGTACCTGGACAGCGGCTGTGCGCGACATATGACAGGGAACCAAAAGCTGCTATCAGATGTTGTTCCACACAAAGGCGCAAAGATAGTATTTGGTGATAACGCATACGGTAACACTGTGGGTAAGGGTAAGCTTATCCACGGTAACATTTTTATCTCAGACGTCTTAGTTGTTGATAAGTTACGTTACAATTTGATTAGCATTAGTCAGCTGTGTGACAAAGGTTACACAGTTAAGTTTCAGCAACACACATGCACAGTTCAGAGTCCAAATGGTCTGACTTCATTGGTAGGTAAACGTTCGGGGAATACCTACATAATCGATTGGTCAGAGCAGCTGGGATCTGAACAATTGTGCCTTGCAGCTGGCTCTTCCAAGAGCTGGTTGTGGCATCAAAGAATGAATCATCTAAACTTCAAAACACTTGCAAATTTGAGTCAACATGATATGGTTTCTGGTATGCCAAAAATCAATTTTTCTAAGGACAAGGTTTGTGCCGCTTGTCAGCTGGGAAAGCAAATTAAATCAACTTTCAAAAAGAAAGGCGGTAAACGTTCTTTCCATAGCTTAGAGCTTTTACATATGGATCTTTTGGTCCTATACCCGTAACTATCTTAGGGGAAACGAATTACACCCTAGTTGTTATTGATGATTTTACAAAATATACTTGGGTGTTGTTTTTAAAATCAAAATCTGAAACCGCCGACCAGCTGATACGCCTTTTAAAACGTTTGCAAAATGACAAATCTTGTTCAGTCAACCAAATAAGAAGTGATCGTGGTAATGAGTTTTTAAATCAAAAATTGACTTCTTATTTGGAAGACCTAGGGATAAAGCATGAGCTTTCAGCAGCTAGAACTCCTCAGCAGAACGGTCTTGCTCAGAGAAGAAATCGTACTTTAAAAGAAGCTGCTAGGTCTATGATTGCTTATTCCGGTATTTCGCAAAAATTTTGGGTAGAAGAAGTTAACACAACGTGTTACACTCAGAACAGATCGATGATTAATAGGATGCACGATAAAACCCCATATGAGATCTGGAATGGCAAGAAACCTGATATATCTTATTTCAGGGTGTTTGGGTGCAGATGTTTTATTCATAATAATGGCAAAAAGCACCTAACAGCCTTTGAACCAAAATCTGATGCAGGTATCTTTCTAGGTTATTCAGCTGTTAGCAAAGCTTATCGCGTATTCAACAACAGAAGTCTAACAGTTGAAGAATCCGCTCATGTGGTCTTCGATGAGACAAGTTTTAGATCCAACTCAGCTGCAAGCGTACATGATTTGTGTTCACGTCTGGAATCAACAAGCCTTGAGGAATCAGACGATGACGTGCCACAAATATATTCAGATGAGACACAACAGACGCTGGAAACACCGCAACATTGCTCAACAAGATCTGACAGGTAATCCAGTAGTCATCGAGTTTACTAACGATGATTCTATACAGGAACAGATCTTCCCAAGTGTGTCAGCTGCTGGAGGTGAAGTGACCAACGATCAACTAGACGTCGCTCAATCAGATGTTGTTCAACCAGACTTTGCTCGATCAAATGTTGCGCAAGCAGGTTCCACTATTCACAAATCAACGTCTGATGCACAAGACGCAAGCGTTTATCAATTGGCACCTGGATCAACATCTGGACAACAAGGCGCGAGCACATCATATCAATCGGCATCAAGATCAACATCTGGACAACCAGTAGAAAGTGATCATCAATTGGTATCCAGACCAACTGTTTCAAGAGCTGATCCAAGCTCACATCTGGAACAACAATCACAACAGCTGAAACTTGACGCACAAGCCAATAACGAAAAATATCAATTGGTGTCAGCTGATCCAGTTGTTATCCATCCAGCGACAGGGGGAACAAGGAGCAAATCCCATTGGATCTGATCTTCGGTGGAATAAAATCATCCACCTGAGCAGGTCATAGGTAACATATATAATATAAAGACTGTCATATACAAGAGTCTATAAACCCACACGCCACAAGTTGGCTAGTTGGGCATCTACTCTCTATACATCA
>KQ999984.1:4904-15893 GCA_001598015.1 Dorcoceras hygrometricum | reverse complement strand
AAATCCCATTGGATCTGATCTTCGGTGGAATAAAATCATCCACCTGAGCAGGTCATAGGTAACATTTATTCTCCTGTTTGCACACGAGGCCAGCTATCACATGATCATTTTGATTCTGCATTCATTTTGCATATAGAACCCAAGCAAATAGATGAAGCTTTAGCTGACCCCAGCTGGATAGATGCAATGCAGGAAGAACTTAATCAATTTAAGCGTAACAATGTATGGAAACTTGTACCTAGACCTTCTAATAATTCAGTTATAGGAACTCGATGGGTCTTTAGGAATAAACTGAATGAGTTCGCACACGAGGCCAGCTATCACATGATCATTATGATTCTGCATTCATCTCACATATAGAACCTAAGCAAATAGATGAAGCCTTAGCTGACCCCAGCTGGATAGATGCAATGCAGGAAGAACTTAATCAATTTAAGCGTAACAATGTATGGAAACTTGTACCTAGACCTTCTAATAATTCAGTTATAGGAACTCGATGGGTCTTTAGGAATAAACTGAATGAAGATGTCTTAGTTACTAGAAACAAAGCTAGGCTGGTAGCACAAGTATTTAGGCAAATGGAAGGTATAGATTTTGATGAAACCTTTGCACCAGTAGCTAGATTAGAAGCCATTCACATGTTTTTAGCTTATGCTGCATTCAAAGATTTTAAAGTCTTTCAGATGGATGTTAAGAGTGCATTTCTCAATGGCATCTTAACAGAGGAAGTGTATGTTGCACAACCTCCTGGATTCGTAAATCATACACATCCAGATTATGTTTATAAACTGGATAAAGCTCTATATGGGTTGAAGCAAGCACCCAGAGCTTGGTATGATACACTATCAAAATTTTTAATTGAGCATGACTTTACGATAGGCACAGTAGATAAGACATTGTTTAAATTTGTAAAAGCTGATCATGTCTTACTAGTTCAGATATATGTTGATGATATTATTTTTGGGTCAACTAACCCCAAATTGTGCCAGAAGTTTTCTAAGCTTATGCAGGGTAAATTTGAGATGAGCATGATGGGGGAGCTGACGTTCTTTCTGGGCTTACAAGTACGACAGCTGGAGAATGGTATATTCATTAACCAGGATAAATACACGAAAGAACTGCTGAAGAAATTTGGCATGGACAACTGTTCAGCAGCTGAAACTCCAATGAGCTCTTCAATAAAAATGGACAAAGATGAAGATGGAACTGCCGTTGAGGTATCACTTTATCGAGGTATTATAGGCTCTTTGCTTTACTTAACTGCTAGCAGACCAGACATCATGTTTGCTGTCTGTATGTGTGCTAGATTCCAAGAAGAGCCAAAGCAATCACATTACATAGCTGTTAAGAGAATTCTTAAATACTTAAAGAGTACTTCCAACGTGGGTCTTTGGTATCCCAAAAACTCAGGATTTCAATTAATCGGTTACAGTGATGCAGACTACACAGGATGTAGGATTGATCGCAGGAGCACAAGTGGAACATGTCAATTTTTAGGAGATCGTTTGATTTCTTGGTTTAGCAAGAAGCAAACATCCATTGCCACGTCAACAGCTGAAGCCGAGTACCTAGCTGCTGGCAGCTGTTGTGCTCAAATTCTCTGGATTCAACATCAGCTGAAGGACTATGGCATCGATATCTGAAGCGCCCATTCTCTGTGACAACACCAGTGCGATCGCGATCACCCAAAATCCAGTACTGCATTCAAGAACGAAGTACATCGACATCAGGCATCATTTTATAAGGGACCAGGTGCTGAAGAAAGACGTCCGGTTGGAGTACGTGTCGACTGAGCAGCAAGTAGCTGACATCTTCACAAAACCTCTTTCAGACGCTAAGTTTTCTTACTTTAGAAACATATTAGGTCTCTTAGAACTGCCATAAGCTGTCTGTGCTAACGCCTTGCAGGTTGAACAGCATTGCTTTAGTCAGCTACGAGTCTTCTGCTCAGGGGGAACGCAAATACTCTCAGCTGTCGACAGCTCTTGCGTTGGGAGAAATATCAGTCTCAGGGGGAACAAGGGATCTGATTTTTTAAGCGTGACGTCAGTTGAACAGGAGAATATCTGTCAACAGATATCTCCTATACACAACTGATGCTTATCTGTTAACAGATCCCATTTCATCTCTGCGATACATTAAAATAGATATTTTTAAGCTGTGACGATTTAAGTTTTTGGCGCGTGAATTTAACTTTTTCCCAGTACGGGTAAAATCTTTTCAAAATCATTTTAAAATACCTTCACTATTTCGTAACTTTGATAAAATCTTTTTAACATCTTTTCAAAATATAGTACGCGCCGTCGGATGATTGACACGTGTTGTCATCATGCGAACCGTCACATCTACATCGTTCTCTCTCTTACCTTTTCGCATTACTCTTTATTTATTTACGGCGTCCTCTTTTTCAATCGTTCTTACCTTGCAAAATATTACCCTCTTTGCTTTCTGCGCTCTTTCTTTCGTGTGTTCTTTTACAGAAATTTTATCTCAGGCATTTTCGCATTCTCTCAATCTATTGCAATGGCATCGTTCATTACAAATGCACTCCAAGTTAACTTCGAATCAGTTTTGGCAATATCCGACAATGAGGGAATGTTGAACATGTTTAAGGCACTGGAAGCCAGTGGTCTTCGGGGGTTTTTGTGGTGTCAATCAGTGTTGTATGAGACAGAATTGGAACAGTTCTTTGATACAGCCCTAGTGCAGGGTGGCGACATTACCGGTGCAGTGTCGGGTAATTTTTTCGCTATCTCTCAGTCACGATTTGCAGAGGTGTTTGAGTTGCCGACAGAGGGGTTAGTGGATTTGTCTGAGGTGCCTAAGGAACTGGTAAATGATGCTAATAGCATCTTCTCTAAATCTGGATAGCCTATTTCAACTTACGGCAAGAAAAGATTGATGAAATACGAGTTCCGACTGTTGAAAGACATATTAGCCAAGTCCATTACTGTGAAGGCTGGTTCATTTGACGCTGTTACAAATGAACGATTTCTAATGATGACTGCCATTCATTTTGGCGTATAAGTGAATTGGAGCAAAATACTGTTTGGTATTTTGAAGGAGATGGTTGATAAAACACTGAAGAAGGCCAAGGGGTATGCGGCGCAAATCTGCGTTCTGTTGAAGAGTAACCCTGTGATTACGATGGGTGAAGCTGTACCTTTTCTGTCCTTGAAAATTCTGTCCATGAAGACAGTTAACACTTATGTTGTCATGAACGAAACCATCGATGCTCGTGGCAAATCCGATGAGCCAGGCATGGCTAAAGGGGCAATTGTAAAGAGGAAGTCTCAATCAAAGAAGAAATCTGACTCTTATAAAAAGGCCACAGGTGCGGAACCAGTGGAGGTTATTTCTGAAAAAGTTGTGTCAAGGAAGCGACCAACTGTTGCTGTTGATGAGCCAGTAGTCACGAAGAAGAAGCAAACGTCCACAAGCAAAGCCTCTTATTTCAAAACCAGTACGGCTATGGTGACTGTCGCGCAGGATGCAGTGCCCCTCAAAATCTTTGAACAAACTCCTGCCGCCACAGCTGAGCAACCTCCTATACCCAAACTTAAGTCAAAGAAGAGGAGGTTGGTTCTGTCTGATGATGAAAATATTGAGGAGAGGGTAGCTGTTGAAAATGTTGAGAATGTTCAGCAGCACGTTATTGTTGAAGTTACTGTTAAGGAACCAATTGTGGAACATACTGCTGAGGAGGAGGGACACGTGTCCACACATGAGGGGACTATTACTGATGACGTGGATGTCATCATTGGGCATGTACTTGCGGAGACTTCTCAATTGGGGACAATTGAAGGAGAACAGGGAGAACAACACTTTGATGAAACAGCGTTTGGAGACATAGCTTCTGAAAGCTCACTAGTTGACCAATCTGACAATTTGGAACAGTGGTTTGAGGATTTTGTCTCTAGGGACGCTGAGACAGTGTTTACATCAAACAGTGATTTGGATAGAGGAACGGAAACAGTTGGCACAGTTGTTGATGAAGAGCAGTTACAAGTGTTTGTTGAGAAAGAGACTGTTGATAAATCTGCTGGAAGCAACCCAACTGATGAAGAGCAGATTTCTCTTGATGATTTACTGATGCAAATCTCCGATGACATGATGCTGCCATCAGTGACAGCTGCTGAGATCACCAAGATAATGTCTGATTTGCCAGTGAAGATCAAGGAAGTACAAGAACATGACTGGTATTATGCCAATCTTCCCAAAATATATGCTACTGAGAAAGGGAAGGCGCCCTTAGAGGAAGCTGATCCAGTAAAAGGAAACCCCGCCAGGGAGATGGTCGAATTGATTTGTGCTGATGTGAACTTTCTTGTACAGATGCGTGACCAGGTTATGCACGATGTTGTTGAATTCTTTCCTTATTTTAGCATTAATAAGTTATTTGATCTAGCGTCGTTGAGGGCATTGGCAGAAAAAGAAAAGTTTATGTTGCTTTGGGCCGAAGCAGATTCATTGGAAACTGCTGTCAGGCGACGCGTGTACATTCTTGCAAAATATCGAGAAATTCTTCTAAGAAAATTTTTGGATTCACACCGTAAATATTTTACTCCAGGCCAACCATGGACAGCAATGGCTTCTCAGATTATTGATCTTTTGTCTGCTGCCCATTCTAAATCTCTGGAAGAACTTCAGGCACAACAGCAAGAACATGGAATAATAATGGATCGACCAAGCTCCTCTCAATATTTTAAAGATTTTGCTGACAGTAGTGGTGCCGTTCTCGCCCAATTTTACTCTCTGGCCAAATCCATCTGCTGGGTAAGGCCAATGATCTTAGTAGATGGGATTTGGACGCCTCTACAGGGCAATGACTACTGGAGGAGCAGTTGCCGGTTATCCATTTTTGTAAATAAGAAAAGGTTGCCAGAAAGATTAATTGAAGAAAATTTTGTTCCAACTCATAGAGCCTGTTCAGTATTGGGGAGCCGCCCCGTCAATAATCATAATTTAAAATAGTGCAATATTATAAATAAACCCAGTTTGCAAAACAACCAAACGAAACAGCAATACAGCATAAAACAAGTATCAGACAACAACAGTATACAACATCAAAGCACAGGGCATCCCCTGGCTAACTGTACTGATACATAAATATATGTTATACGCTATTGGGAAACTCTAACCACCTCCTGGGGCACCTCCAGCTGGGTTAGCTCCACGACCAGCTGTATAACCTGGACAACACAACAGGCAAGGAAATAAACCAAGCCCCAGAGGGACATGGGGTTAAACCCCAGTACGGAGAGCAACTGAAACAACTAAAGAAAAGCATGAGATAAAATGCAGATGCTATGCATGAGACACTGAACAGCCGCTGAAGGCTACAACCGGAAAGGGAGCCAAGGAACTCAAACATAGCTCCATAGAATCTGCAACAAACGATGGCCACGGGGTGTGTTCAAAGTGTGGTAATGAGCCACTCGCCTTGACACTACACCCGAATACCAGATGCATCAAACAACTCAACCTGCCGTTGCCTCGTCCATGAACTTTGGTAGTTAACCACTCGGCGCATGGTGGCTAACAAACCCAGCAGGGAGATGAGATTACGGTATTGCCACGCACCCTCGCATCCTGGTAAGAATCAAACAACAACAATACAACAAGATACGAAGAAAGGGATCTGAAATATGCGTGAACAAATGCGTGTATGCAATTCACATAAAACAGCTAGCATAAACACCGATGCACAACAAGCAATACACAGCCATGTTCACAAAAACATCCCAGCAGCCTCACATTATATCTCACGCAACTTCCAAGATATCACAAGCTCAAAATCCGTACCACAAATCTGTGTAACGGATACCTCAACAAACAGCCCGAGAATTCTAATTCCAACACCTGCCGAAGCAAATAACATACAAAACAATCTCAGGCATTACACAGAAAGTCACGACCATCTACAGAATTCACGGCTGGGAGTCATACACTCAACCAGCGCTCAATTCCATCAACACAACTTAACAGGAAGCTTAATTCAAGACTAGGAACAAGATCTAATCAAAAATTCGAAAGGCTACCTGAAAGCCCAAACGCACGGCCGAAAGACAGTAGCTTCGAGATTTCGCTCCAGCCCACTACAACCTCCAAAATTGGTAAAAGATGAAAGAGATTTTTGAGAGGAGTCCAACGCTACCTCAATCGTGACAAACGGTGGCCGTAATCGACGGGAATTCATCGGAGAACTCACGGTAAACAGTGCTCTAGGGTTCGAGAGGTAAGTCGACAATCGGGAGAAAATATCGCTAAGTATGGAACAAAGACCAAGCCTTGCTGCTTATATACACGTGAGAAAACTGATATAAAATCCACCGACACTAACAGATTCCCAAGACACTAACAGAAATCGCAAGCTGCTGACAGCAACGGGAACAGTGCAAAGCTGATGAAGAAATATCCAACAGCTTCTTCAACAGTGCAAAGCTCACACCAGCAACCGAAACGCAAAGGCAATGAGCGCTAATCCAAACGACGTCGCTCCCGACACGTCACCAAATCTGATCAAAGCGCTACGCTACAACAGAGTCCATACCAAGCCAAAACGACGTCGCGCAACCCACGTCATCATATCTGATGAACTAAATACCCGCAACAGCGATCGCTAGCGCTAGAACAATACGGCATCGTAACAACTAAATCAAACGACGTCGCATAGAATACGTCATCATATCTGTCGACAGCTGATCAACCAAACAACAACTGGAATACACGTCAGCGTTGCTGCTGCTTCTCAACACAACACAACGCCAAAAAGCCAACCGCTGACAGATTTCACCAAACGCTAAACGACGGCGTTTTGCACTCGCTACAGGAACTCGCTGCTAACAGATATCACCATTCCAAACAGGTTTCTCACAAACAGATTTCTCTTCCAAAACTCAAAAATACGAAAACTTCCAAAATTGTTCTAAATGAGATTTCTGACCTGAAAATGCAAACGAAACCTTCAAAAAGAATTCCGAACACTCAGAATTCTTCAAAAACTCGATTAATCCAACAATTAATCTTTATTACAATTCCAGGTCTCACGTTTCTCCCCCACTAAAAAGGATTTCGTCCTCGAAATCACACACAACTATTCCGGAAAACAACACACCAACAGAAATCAAAACTGAAATCCGCCTAACACAGGCCAAGAGTTCAAGATAACTGAGCAAACAACTAACACAGTTAGGGAAGAAATACAACTAAAAACTATCAGCTACTGCAAATTTAGCTCAACAGCTACTCAAACAGATGCGGCCACTCGCACTGCATCTTTTCTTCCAGCTCCCAAGTAGCTTCTTCCCTGCCATGTTTGCTCCATTGCACCATCACCAACGGAATGGTCTTATTCCTCAATTGTTTCTCTTTTCTGCCAAGGATCTGCAAGGGATATTCCTGATAACTCAACGTCTGATCTAGCTCAACTTCGTCAGTTCTCAGCACATGTGACGGATCTGGCTCGTACTTCCTCAACATGGAAACATGAAAGACATCATGTAGAGAAGATAATTCCGGAGGCAACAACAGCCGATACGCTAAAGGGCCAATACTCTCAACGATCTCATACGGTCCGACGTAACGAGGGGCTAACTTTCCCTTGTGTCCAAAGCGCATGACACTGCGAAACGGAGAAACTTTAAGGAACACCTGATCACCAACCTGAAACTCGAGAGGTCGACGCCTCTTATTCGCATAACTGGCTTGGCAATCCTGGGCAGCTTTCATCCGCTGTCAAATTAGATCCACATGATCCTTCATTTGCTGCACAAATTCTGGGACAGATAGCTGCTTCTCCCCCACTTCTTCCCAACATACCGGCTATCTGCACTTCCTGCCATACAAAGCCTCAAACGGCGCCATGCCAATCGTCACTTGATAGCTGTTATTATAGGAAAAATCCACCAAAGACAACGCATCTTGCCAGCTACCTCCTAAATCCAACACAATAGCTCGTAACATATCCTCCAACGTATGGATAGTTCGCTCAGATTGGAAATCTGTCTGGGGGTGATATGCTGTGCTCATAGCCAAACTGGTACCCAAAGCTGCTTGCAAACTCTTCCAAAACCTGGAAGTAAACCTTGGATCTCGGTCTGAGACGATCGAAACAGGCACACCGTGAAGTCTAACCACGAAATCCACGTACAGTTTCGCCATTTTCGTTACGAGAACATCATCCCATAGGGAATAAAATGTGCAGACTTCGACAGTCGGTCTATAACCACCCAAATAGCATCACATCCTCTGCTGGAACGAGGCAGATGTGTCGCGAAATCCATCGCTATGTGTTCCCAATTCCATTGGGGCACTTCCAAACTCTGCAACAGACCACCTGGTCTCATCCTCTCAGCCTTTACCATCTGACAGTTCAAACATCGAGCAACGAATCCAGCAACATCGCTCTTTAGGCCAGCCCACCAGAAGTGCGGCTTCAACGCATGGTACATCTTCCGTGCACCAGGATGAACACTGTGTCTACTGCAGTGTGCTTCCCGAAGGATCTCCTCCTTCAAATCAATGAGGTTAGGCACAACCAGCCTGCCACGAAACCTCAAGCAACCATCCAAAGAAACAGAGTAATCCTCAAGTTCCCTAGCCCTGACCTTTAACTTCAACTCGTGGATGGAAGGATCAGTCCTTTGAGCCGCTCTTATAGTCGAAACGATATGTGGCTCCAATTGAAAAGAAGAAACCACAACACAATCCTCAGCCGGGTAGAATCTCCAACCAGCAGTATTAAGATGCTCTTGATCCTTAGAAATATACAACAAAGCAAGCATCTCACTAGCCTTCCTGCTCAAAGCATCGGCCACTACGTTCGACTTCCCAGGCTGATACTTGATCTCACAATCAAAGTCCTTTAGCAGCTCCATCCAACGACGTTGTCTCATATTCAAGTCAGGCTGTGAAAACAAATACTGCAAACTTTTTGTTGGGGAACAACGGTGTAGGATCCGGATCCCGCCTCCCGGGGCGCAGCGGAAAAACAAAATTGCCCGAGAGACGATCAATACAATAAAATTCAAACAAAATATGAACCATTCACAGGGTGTTTTCGTTGATTACCTTGCTGGCAACTCGTGCCTGGCTCCAACCAGAATTACAAGAACGCCGGCTCTTCACGATAGGCGGCGGTAGATTCGTCAATCAGGTCCACGACCGGAAATGATCTCCCTCCGATCAGCCTGCACTAGAAGACTGGTGGATTTTATCACCAACGGATTCTCCTTGAAAAGTTGGCCGGAGCAAGTCCGGCGAGGCGGTGGCGTGCACCGACGGCGGCGACGGCGAGGCTTTGAGGAGAAGGGGGCGGCCGTGTCTAGCACACTAGGTTTAGGGTTTGTGTTGTGTCAAAAAGTATTTTATGATTAAGCCTAAGTCTACATTAAGTAGACTTAATGATGGACTTGGACCGGCCCAACGGGCCCGGGTCCAACGTATGAACATTCGGTTCATCCCTATCATCATGACTTCATCATAACTCCGATCGCCGATCAGATCGGACCGATCGACTCAGTTTCCAAAACTGAATACTATGATCTGAAAAACCATTTTTCAGAACCCAGTGCAAAAAGCCCGTTTTGCCCCTCAATAGCGGGAAATCACGATTTGACCCATGTTGACTTTTAGGAAGTCGCACTCCCCAAAATCCTCCTCAAGTGCTCAACACATTGAGCTCAGTATCCGTGCGGGAATCTCGAATCCAGTACTTGTGTGACCCTCAATGGTTCAGGGATACAACTAGCCATGGGCCCACAACCATTGTGGCTCCGGAATCATAATTCCGGACTTGCCCATCGGATCATGGTAAGAGCGTCTAGCAACATCGCCCCATGATATCCTAGGTATCACTGATAGTGCCTGCAAGAACCAGTTGGTCGTGGTTAGCGTACAGTACGGTCCTTTCAATCCATATATCCCGATCAGATCAACGACCATTGGTAAATCGAGAGTCGCTAAAGATCCGATAGCTATGCATACATCTTGGAGATCGAATAGTGATATCACGAGTGTAACTAGGTAAACCCATTTACCTAAAACACTTCTAGTACTCTGGACAGAGATTTATACACTATTATCCCCTCAGATAGCATAGGATATCCACGCATGTCTACGAGCGGTGAATCCTCGACAATGATGCATCGACTCCTACATGCATCGGGGTCTCACCCAATCCCGCCGCCTAATGACCCCAAGTGAGTCGGCAAACGGGTCAAAGTGAGACGCCTATCATGTAGAGTCTCAATGACGTTTCGAGTCATGAGGACTAATCAGTACAACCAAGACCTCGAACTTATCCACTCGACAAATGGTAACCACTTGGAAAGTCCGAACGAGGGTAGTTCGATAGATCACCAGGTCACTATCTATCTGCATGCTTAGAACATCACAATGTTCCCTACCAATGAAACATGGTACTTCGCATCGCAGATACTAGTCTCGAGCTCGGGCAGCCTTATCCTCATTTTGACGGTCCAATCGACTAGGAACATGTTCAGAATATACGGTGACTATTAGATTTGTTTCATGATAGCCGTCATACCCACTATCACATCTAACATACACTATAATGTATTCTAGGTCTTTACTCAACGCAATTGTTAATCATCATACAACACAATGAAAGTAAAGAATGCCATAGATAAATGCGAATATCATATATAAAGATTGTCATATACAAGAGTCTATAAACCCACACGCCACAAGTTGGCTAGTTGGGCATCTACTCTAACAATCTCCCACTTGCCCTAAAGCCAACTACTCATCAGACGCAGTCCCATTGTTTCGCCACTATCACATCTAACATACACTATAATGTATTCTAGGTCTTTACTCAACGCAATTGTTAATCATCATACAACACAATGAAAGTAAAGAATGCCATAGATAAATGCGAATATCATATATAAAGATTGTCATATACAAGAGTCTATAAACCCACACGCCACAAGTTGGCTAGTTGGGCATCTACTCCAACAATCT
>KQ999983.1:0-16057 GCA_001598015.1 Dorcoceras hygrometricum | reverse complement strand
GCTTTACCATGATCCGTTGGGCAGGTCCGGAATTGTGATTCCGGAGCCACAATGGTTGTGGGCCCACGGCTAGCTGTATCCCTGAACCATTGAGGGTCACACAAGTAGTAGATTCGAGATTCCCGCACGGATACTCAGCTCAACGTGTTGAGCACGAGAAGAGGATTTTGGGGAGTGCGACTTCCTAAAAGTCAACAGGGGTCAAACCGGGGTTTCCCGCTGTTGAGGGGCAAAACGGTCATTTTGCAAGTTAGGGTTGGATGATCTGAAAAATCGTTTTTCACATCATAACATTCAGTTTTGGAAACTGAGTCGATCGATCCGATATGATCGGCGATCGGAGTTACGATGAAGTCGCAGCGATGGATATCGTCATTGGACCCGGGCCCGTTGAGCCGGTCCAAGTCCATCATTAAGTCTATTTAATTAGACTTAATAACTTCATTGTACATATGACATTAAACAACCTAACCCTAAACCTAAATACCGCCGCCCCTCTCCTCTCTCAAGCCGCCGCCGCCGCCTCCACGCGCCACCGCCGCCGCCGCCCGTCTTCGCCGGAAAATTGTTTCCGGCCAATTCGACGAGGAGAATCCGTTCGTGCTGATCTCGTCAGTCCTTCTAGTGCAGGCTGACGAAGGAGTCTCGTCATGGACCGGATTGGCGATATCTACCGCAATCTACCGAGAAGAGCCGACGTTATTGTAACTACGGTTGGAGCCAGGCACAAGTGCCAGCAAGGTAGTGGTTTTGAACCCCCTATGTATGTCGATAACTATTATTGATTTTTCGTATTGATCGTCTCCCGGCTATTTATTCTATGTTCTTCCGCTGCCTCGCCGGGGGGTGGATCCGGATCCCCAACATAGTCCTCACTACTCGAAACGTCATTGAGACTCTACATGATATGCGCCTCACTTTGACCCGTTTGCCGACTCATTTGGGGTCATTAGGCGGCATCATGCGTGGATATCCTATGCTATCTGATAATAGTGTATAAATCTCTGGCCAGAGTACTGGATGTGTTTTTGGTAAATGGGTTTACCTAGTAACACTCGCGATGTCACTATTTGATCTCCAAGATGTATGCATAGTTATCGGATCTCTAGCGACTCTCGATTTACCAATGGTCGTTGATCTGATCGGGATATATGTGTTGAAAGGATCGTACTGTACGCTAACCACGACCAACTGGTTCTTGCAGGCACTATCAGTGATACCTAGGGGATCATGGGGCGATGTTGCTAGGCGCTTTACCATGATCCGATGGACAAGTCCGAAATTGTGATTTCGGAGTCACAATGGTTGTGGGCCCACGGCTAGCTGTATCCCTGAACCATTGAGGGTCACACAAGTACTGGATTCATGATTCCCGCACGGAAACTGAGCTCAATGTGTTGAGCGTAGGAGGAGGATTTTAGGGAGTGCGACTTCCTAAAAGTCAACAGGGGTCAAATTGCGATTTCCCAAAGTTGAGGGGCTAAACTTTAATTTTGGACTAGGCGGTCTGAAAAATTGTTTTCGCATCATAATATTCAGTTTTGGAAACTGAGTCGATCGGTCCGATCTGATCGTCGATCGGAATTGTGATGAAGCCGCGGTGGTACGGTCGAAACGAATGTTCATATGGACCTAAGCCCGCCCCAGGCCCATTGGGCTAGTGAAAGCCCATCATTGGTCTACTTATGCTAGACCTAGGGCTACACAAACTAAGACAACTAAACCCTAGCCTCCAAAGCATAGCTCTCGGCCGCCCCTCCTCCCTCCTCCACCTCTCGGCCGCGCCTCCTCCCTTGCGCCGCCGTAGCGCCGCCGTGCCGCCGCCCCGTGATCGGACTTGTTTCGATCACCGCGATGATGTGATTCCGTCCGTGACAAAATCCGTCAGCTCTTCTAGTGCAGACTGACGGAGGACTCTTGTTTTCGGTCGTGGACCTGATTAGACGATCTACCGCCGCCTACAATTCAAGAGCCAGAATTCCCTGTGAATCTGGTTGGAGCCAGGCGCCTAGACGCCAGCAAGGTAACAATCGATAAACGCCCTATGAATGGTTTGATTGATTTTAATGTATTGAACGTATCTCGGGGAAAAATTTTAACTTCCGCTGCGCCCCCGGGAAACGGATCCGGATCCGCCATTGTCACCAACAGTACAAACACACTCAGTTGGGACTTACAACACGTCCCGAGCTGAACTCTTAGACTCCACTCTGTTCTACTATGTTTTATTTGTTTAATGTCTCTGTGAGAAAGATTACATTTAATTGATTTGTTGTACATTCATTCAGCTAATCTGATATGACAGCTCTTAATATATGTGAGTGAATATGTTTGTGTGAAGACTAATCTATTTCAGCTCAGTTTTCATATTTGTTTCCTCACATGTTGTCGTCTTCTTTATGATCTTCAAATATTACTACGGCATCTGCTGGTGTGTGCACAACTTTATACTCTGTTCTGGTCTGAACTTGCATTCTGGGCACACACGCAGCTTTACGTTGGTCTCGCTTTGACTCCCCGCCTCCATCTGTTCAGCTTGTGTATAAATAGACTTTGTTCTGATGTTACCGTTGGACACAAGTTCCCAGCCGTTGAAAAGCTTCTGTAAAGGTTCTGACTCTGTTTACTTGTCGTTCTTTCATCGTACAATAGTAGGTGAGAGTATTTATTATCTTTATACTGCCTCTGAACTGATGTTGACGAATCGGAGCAAATCAGTTTGAACCACTTCAATCGAATATTTGAGTAATGCTTCTTCAAGCAGATTTGTCCGTCTGAGCTGGTAGCATGTACTGATCTGATATGGACTTCGCTCAGATCTGTTCTTTAATTAATCACTTCTCTTCTTAAGTGAACATATCTATTGCAAAGATCCAATCTGATTTACTTTTAGAACTACAATCCTCTTCTTTGTCCGTTCAAGTTGATCCTCTAATCTGATCTGATACGGACTCTGTCTGTTCTGTTGAACTGCTCTGCTCTGATTTGTTCTATTCTGTTCTTTTATGATATGTTCTTCATATCAAATGAGATCCGAGCTGCTCTTGATCTCATATGATCTGTTCTGCTTAACTGAACTGATTCTGCTCTCATTTATTCTATTCTGATCTGTTATTTACATCAGATGAGATCCGAGCTGCTCTTGATTTCATACGATCTGTTCTGCTTAACTGAACTGATTCAGCTATACGCTTCAGCTAATCGGAACTAATTCTGCTCTGAGCTGATTTTGATGTTCTGAACTGTTCTGCTTTCTGAACTAATTTGTCAGGCCCGATACAATAACACAGAGATTAAGTACACAATTAACCACAAAATACGAAAGCTTAAAGTGGATATAATTTTCTTTCTGGTCTGACTGAAAATAAAACTTAAACATACGCGTATACTCAAAGTAAATGTTTTAATAACGAAACCAAATGCCAAATGCATGCTGCTGAAAACAGCCAACAATACAAGTATCCCTAAACAAACCAAATATAGAATCTGAAATACAACAGCAACACAGGCATTCCCCGATAACAGACTCGATGACACTATATATATAAATATATAGCTGGGACACTCTATCAGCCTCTCGGGGCACCACTAGCTGACGCACCTCCTGGCTGAGACCAAAGTAAATGTTTTAATAACGAAACCAAATGCCAAATGCATGCTGCTGAAAACAGCCAACAATACAAGTATCCCTAAACAAACCAAATATAGAATCTGAAATACAACAGCAACACAGGCATTCCCCGATAACAGACTCGATGACACTATATATATAAATATATAGCTGGGACACTCTATCAGCCTCTCGGGGCACCACTAGCTGACGCACCTCCTGGGCCAGCCGATGAACCTAGGAAACCTGAATGGCACACAAACAACCAAACAGCCCCGGAGGGACAGGGGTCAAATACCAGTATGAAGAGCAATATAATACAGCAATCAGATGCAGCATGCAATATATCATGTCGTGCAATGCATGAGAGGTACAATGCATCAGCGGATACAAACCAAAAGCCAAACGAACGGTAAACAATAACTGTGGCAACATCATCGGGGATTCGGGTGCTACCCGTGCATGCCAAATGGAAAATAGATGTGGCCCATTGTTGACACGTGCACGGGCGCTACCCGGTCGGCCGCACGGAATTCCAAGTGTACAAAAACCACCCACCACCATCTATCCAGGCCACTGCAACTGAGGGTGGCGAGAGCGACTCGTTGCGTCCTCAGTGCACTCAATCGCGATTGTGTAATCCAACACCGCATCACGAGATTAGAGCTCAAGTAGAGCAAAAGATCACGGCTAGCAACAGATTCAAGGGCCCAATATGCTATTCAGATTCATTTAAAACTGTTACATGCTCAACATGATGTGTATGCTTTCAATGCCAACAAACTCATGCAAGAGCATACTATAAAATACATGTAAGGCAACACGGCAAAACAAGAACATCATACGATAACACAAAACAGCTTAGGAATCATCACAAACTACATGCCTCAGCAGTTCAGCAGGCACAGGCATATTCACATGCCTATCTCAAAGCTGTAATCATAAGCTCAATCCGTCTCTTAACTCCTGGGCAACAAAAACCTCAAACAGATCGCACGAGAAGAAACACCAACAGCTCGTGCTATACGTCTACTGCTCCTCCAGCTCTCATGGAGAAACTCAACAGAGACGCTCGAACAACCACAAAGTTACAACCTACTCAGCCATACGACATCAGCTCGGGGACAAGCTACAACAGAAAAGAACTGGGAGCTACCAGCTCAGACCAAGCTCGAACCTACCACCCCAAACACGATAACTGGCTCTAAATGAATCACAGTAACAAGAACTAACACTTACTGAAGGTGCTACCGGAACAGAAGACCAACTGGTCGAAAAACGTGAAAACTTCAGTACGACCTTCACCCCAAACACGAGAACTGGCTCTAAATGAATCACAGAACAAGAACTAACACTTACTGAAGGTGCTACCGGAACAGAAGAACCAACTGGTCGAAAAACGTGAAAATTCAGTACGCCTTGACTACGTCGCGCTCGCTCTTCCAGCCAACCAACATCTCCAAAAGTGGTAAAGAAAGGATGGTCTGGAAGAGAGGAACTCAATGCTACCATCCTTGCTCCAAGCTGAGACGTATACCGTCGGAAATCGGAGAAGATGTGGTTTGGTGAACAGTAAGGGTTTTGCGATAGGTTAAGGTTCGCTCTCGAGAAATAAAATACGCCAAGTGTTGGAAGTGAATGATGTGCACACGGTCAAAGTCAATATATATACTTAAATCCCGCGATCTGATCTGTTGTGCCACCGACCAGCTCGGGTCCAAGCTGACCCAGCTCAGGTATGCAGCAGCACACTGCCTCACTCAGCTGGCATGCTCAACAGCTCATGCTCTCTACTCAGATCATTCTCACACAGATTACACTTACAAAACAGATTACACTAACTGACCAGCTCATGCTCCCAAAAAGTTCGCACTCAACAGCTCTCGCACTTAGAGATCAGCTCGTGCACTCAACAGCTCTCACGCATGTAGATCTCGCTCCATCCAGCTCAGAAGCACTAAGCCAGCTCACACCCCATCTGACAGCACGAAGCAGCTCACAACGTGCACAGCAGCATCAGCTCGCATCATAGGCCAGATCACGCATTGGCCAGCTGTAACGCCTAGAATTTCCTGACTACGTAGAAATTAGAGCACGACTAGGGAAAAAATATTTTTAGATGATTACATGCCTTATTATGTGATTTATTTATGATTTTATACTACATGGTATGCATGTGTTATTTTTCAGCCTGCTTGAGCTACGGACGCGTGGACGTGATTAGGGTCGACCGGAAAGAAAATAATTTTAGATTTTAAGTTATGAGATTTTTAAGAATGAATTTATTTTATTTTAAGCAACAATTTCTGAAAATTTGAGTTTTTATGATTATTTTGGAGGGGAACCCGTTTTTCGCCTATATGGGCTGGTGTATTGAGTTTTAAGGCATTTTAAATTATTAGGAGGCCTAGATTTCGAAATTATGTGACCATTAAAGCCCAACTATGAGTTTTAAGCACCTTTTTAATTTAATTATAGGGGCAAGCTTGTATTTTCTTAATTAAATCAATAGGGGTCATATTAGGCACTTTCATTATTTCTTAAACACACTTTACACAAATCTAGCCTCCATTTTATGCACCAACCGTCCTCTCCACTCCCCTAGCACACAGTTTCGAAAATATTCAGCCATTGAAGAATCTTGGTGATCCAAAGCCGGTTGCACCCTGATCTCGTGTCTACAACGTCCGTACCTCATAGAACGACATCTTCTTCAAACCAGGAATGTGATATCAACTTCCTTTCTCACCATTTAAATCATGTTAGACTGATTTTTATGAAAAATTGTATGAATTGGATTGTTCTTTTCAGATCTATGCATTGTTGATTGCACCTCACGCATGGCTCACGTTTTCTTTCATGATCTCGATCGGTTTATGCATGGCTTAGGTTGAGGCAGGTTCTAGGGACCATGGCTCGGTTCAAGCTGGTCCAGGGAGGGCTAGAGGTGGTACATAGGGGGATCAATCGGGGCTGGACACTGGAAGAGCCAAGTTGGCTCGAGCGCCCTCTCGCGTGCGCGACGTACGTCGCCCTTGGGAAGCTTCGTTCGAACCATGTGGCTCATGGTTTGAGCCAAGGCTGGTCATGTTAGGACCGAATGGACCTGGGGTGGTCCAGCCGATGGGGCTCCGGCCAGGTCGGCCGGAGTTGGGCGGCCGAAAGCTGGAAGTAGCGACGGGTCATAGGAGGCGTGCATGGGGGGGCGGCTAGGTGAAGTCTAGGGTTGCATGAGGTGGTTCGGTTCAATTGAACCGGCTGGTTCGGTTGGACCGGATCGGTTCTTCGAGTCTCGAGTCAAATATTTTAAAATCGGTCCAAGTTATTTTAATTAGGGACCTGTTTTTTTAATTATTATGTCAAATGTCCAATTTTAAAGAAAATAGTGAGAAGGTCAAAATTGAGTCAAACCTTTTAAATGTTAATTTTAAAATTTTAGTCAAAATTAGGGCCTGTGGAATATTATTGGAGTCAAAATCGATTTTTGGGATTTAATTTGGTCAAAATCGGCTTTTGAGGTCAAAATTGATTTAAATTGATTTTAAAAGTAAAAATCGATTTTTAATAAGTCCAATTGATTTCTAGAAGTCAAAATTGATTTTAATTAGCCCCTTTTTGCCTAGATTTTTTTTAGAAGTCTAAATTTTATTTAATTAGGAAAAAATATTAAAGAATGTGAACATTCGCATCGACTTAATTTAGAGTGATGTTTAGTCCAGTTGTAGGGGGCCGGCTCCTGAACCAACCCTTGAACGAAGTAGAAAAATATAGAAGCCCGTAAATGTATGTTTAATTATATATGTAGTATTTTATGTACGTAAATGTTTTAAAGAAAATGATTAAATATACATTAACGAGCTAAGCTTTTAAATTGCATGATTTCAAGAAATTCACGCATCATGAGATTTTATGAAATGATCAGGAATGTCTCTTTTTAAGATAAAACCCGAGGGATTGAGGTGATGTGGCAAAGTTTTATGATGGAAGTTATCCGGGTAGCCGGGCCCGGGGATCCCCTGTTTTTAGGTATGATTATAGGGCCTATGGATCCTCGTGTGATATCGGGATGAAGTGGCAGTTTATAGGAGGTGTGATATATAGGGATCCTCGTGTGATATCGGGATGAACCATACCGCCACGTACGTTGGTTATTACGACTGATCAGTCATACGCCCGCTCACATTCACTGATACGACTCATACGTTTTTTAGGTTACGTTATGTCATGCCTTATATGCTATATGTTATGTTATGATATGAATTGTATGAAGGAATGTTTTAAGATCATGCACGCATTCATGCTTTAACGTTATTTTTATTATAAGTATGTGCTTGCATGCGATTTTATTAGTATATACTTTGTTCTGTATTACGATAGATCATGCTGAGCCTCTAGGCTCACTAGGTTTAAATGATGCAGGTGATGATCATGTCGATGAGTTTATTCCGACTGGCTGTGAGGACCTCTGAGCGCCTGCTGCAGCAGTGCCCCGTGACCGCCTTTATGTTTCAGTTCTGTCATGATACAGTTCTAGATATTGGGTTTTAAACATGTTTACATTCAGTATTTTACTCAGTGATTTTATTATGTTGGATGTTTTAACGTTTTAAATATTTCTTTATTTATGTTTAAAAGTATTTTTGAGAAAATGATTTATCAATGTTTTAGAAAGGAACGAGTCATACTTTAGTTTATGTTTTCCACACATGTTTTAAATAAAAATTTTAGAGTCTGGTTCGTTTTAGTTGGTATCAGAGCGGTGGTTCTGGTGGGGTACTTGCCTGCTGCGTGGAGCTCATAAGTCGCACTACCAGTATGTGAGTTTTACTGTTTTATGATTTATGTTTATGATTGCATGATGCATGTGTTTTAGTTATGTATGAGTTTTGGCCTTAGAGTTTTAAAAAAAACTAGATGCTTAGTCATGCACTTAGATTTACGTGATAAGGTTTTGGTGTATCAGAACAATGCCTCCCCGACGTGATAGGAACCAGCAGGGTGATGCTACACATCCTCCTCCTCCCCCACCACCAGTTTACTCCGTATGAGCGATCTAGCATGGACATGCTAGCTGGGATTACCAGGCTATTGGAGCGTCAGTCAGAGTGTCTCGAGAAGTCGCATGAAGAAGACGTTGCAGAGAGGTTCCGCAAGCAGTGACCTAAGGAGTTTGCTGGTACCACTGATCCACTGGTTGATGAGGAGTGGATCCGATCCATGGAGACTATCTATGACTACTTGGGTCTAGTGGACGCCGACAAGGTCCGTTGCGCTATTTTCATGCTGAAGGGAGACGCTGCCCTATGGTTGAAAGGCGTAGTGGTTGGACTGTTTCTGGAGAGCCTGTCATGGTGCGAGTTCAAGAAAGTCTTTTTCGAGAAGTATTTTACAGTGGATGCCCGGAGCCAGCTGATTCGAGATTTTATGAGTCTCCGCCAGGGAGACAAGACGGTTGCGGAGTATGTGAGGCAGTTTGAGCGAGGGTGTACCTTTGCGCCCTCGATTGCTACAGTTGAGAGTGAAAAGTTTAGGCAGTTTACTGACTGACTGCGACCTGACATCCACCACGATCATGGTGGACGTGGAGACTTATATGACGGCAGTGAACAGGGCTTACCGGTCTGAGCGAGGCCGAAGGATATGAGGGATGACTATCAGAGGAAGAGACAGATGAAACAGCCCGTCAGGGGCCAGTATTCGCAGCCACCAGCCAAGAGACCATATCAGGGACCTCCTAAGGGCCCAAGTCCTCAGGGGCAGCAGCAGCAGAGACAGCAGGGCCAGCAAAGGCCACAGAAGCAGGGGCCAGCGCCCCTAGCCCGATAGAGTTTCCAGTCTGCAAGTAGTGTAGTAAGCGGCATCCAGGACCTTGTATGCTAGGGACTGGCAGGTGTTTTCACTGCAAGGAGCCAGGGCATGTTTCTAGGGACTGCCCTAAGAGGAGACAGGCCACTGGTCGCGTGTTCGTGATGCAGGCTGAGGCTGCAGATTCAGACACGACTTTGCTCACAGGAGAGATTCGTGTGCGAGGGGTCACTACACTCGCTTTGCTAGACTCATGGGCGACCCACTCGTTTATTTCGAGTGCATTCACACAGAGGATGGGTATTATTCTGGAGAGCATGGGGGTAGCTCTCGCCATGACGGTTCCGTCAAGAGAAGAGTTGACGACGACCAGCGTCGTGCAGGGTCTGAAGATGACGTTTCAGGATCACGTAGTTAGAGCATATTTGGTCGTTTTTCCGATGACAGGATTCGACCCCATCCTAGGCATGGATTGGCTGACAGAGTTTGGAGCCGTGATTGATTTTCAGCAGAGGACAGTTTCTATCAGACCGCCAGGGCAGGAGGCCTTATTATTTGAGGCAGCTAGGAGGCCGCGGAAGCCCAGATTCATATCTTTTCTGCAGGCCAGGAGGCTAGTTGAGCATGGATGTCAGGCCTTCTTGGCCAGCGTTACCGCTTCTGGAGGTTCAGCAGGCCCTTCACTATCTGATGTGGAGGTAGTCATAGATTATGCAGACGTCTTTCCTGATGACGTAGTGGGAGTTCCATCGGAGCGAGAGGTGGAGTTTTCTATTGAGCTGATGCCAGGGACAGTGCCTATCTCTAAAGCACCTTATCGATTAGCTCCTACCGAGATGAAGGAGCTTAAGGAGCAGATTCACGAGTTGCTTGATAAGGGGTTCATTCGCCCTAGCTTTTCTCCATGGGGTGCGCCAGTGTTGTTTGTGAAGAAGAAGGGCGGGAGCATGAGATTATTCATCGACTACCGGGAGCTGAACAGAGTCACAGTGAAGAATAAGTATACACTCCCGAGGATTGAGGATTTATTTGATCAGTTGCAGGGAGCTTCGGTGTTCTCGAAGATTGATCTGAGATCTGGCTATCATCAGCTGAGAGTTAGAGATGAGGATGTGTCCAAGACTGCTTTTAGGACACGCTACGGCCACTACGAGTTTTTGGTGATGCTGTTTGGCCTGATGAATGCCCCAGTGATTTTCATGGATCTGATGAACAGGGTATTCAGGCAGTATCTGGACCAGTTCATCATTGTGTTCATCGACGATATTCTGATCTATTCGAGGAGCTTGGAGGAGCACAGACAGCACTTGCAGACGACTTTGCAGACTTTGAGGGAGCATAGATTGTATGCCAAGTTCAGCAAGTGCGAGTTTTGGCTGGAGCAGGTGGCTTTCTTAGGACATATTGTATCAAGAGATGGGATTTTTGTGGACCCATCGAAGGTGGATGCAGTGCTGAACTGGGGGATTCCGAGGAATGCAGCGGAGATTCGTAGTTTCTTGGGCTTGGCAGGTTATTATCGCAAATTTATCAAGGGCTTCTCTTCTATTTCAGTGCCCTTGACAGCCTTGACCAGGAAGAATAAGAATTATGTGTGGAGTCCCGAGTGTCAGAGGAGCTTTGATCAGCTGAAGGAGGCCCTTACTTCAGCACCAGTATTAGCCATGCTAGTAGACCTCAAGGAGTTTGTGGTTTACACAGATGCTTCTTTAAGAGGTTTGGGTGCAGTTCTGATGCAGGGTGGTAAGGTTATTGCATATGCGTCGAGGCAGCTGAATAGTTATGAGAAGAACTATCCGACGCATGATTTGGGAGCTTAGAGGAGCATAGACAACAATTGCAGACGGCTTTGCAGATGTTGAGAGATCACAAGTTGTATGACAAGTTCAGCAAGTGCGAGTTTTGACTTGAGCATATGGCGTTCTTGGGGCATATCGTGTCGAGAGATGGGATTTCAGTCGACCCATTGAAGGTGGAGGCAGTGCATAACTGGGGGATTCCAAAGAATGCAGCAGAGATTCGTAGTTTCTTGGGGTTAGCAGGATACTACCGCAAGTTTATCAAGGGCTTCTCTTCGATTTCAGTTCCCTTGATAGCACTGACCAAGAAGAATGCGAAGTATGTGTGGAGTCCCGAGTGCCAGAGGAGCTTTGATCAGCTGCAGGATGCCCTCACTTCAGCACCAGTTTTAGCGATGCCAGTGGATCATGAGGAGTTTGTAGTGTACACAGATGCTTCCCTGAGAGGTTTAGGTGCAGTTCTGATGCATGGTGTTAGGGTTATCGCTTATGCGTTGAGACAGCTGAAGAGTTATGAGACGAACTATCTGACGCACGATCTGGAGCTTGCAGTAGTAGCGTTTGCTTTGAAGATTTGGAGACACTACTTGTACGGTGAGAAGTGTCAGATTTTCACCGACCACAAGAGCCTCAAGTACTTCTTCACCCGGAAGGAGCTGAACATGAGGCTGCGCAGATGGCTAGAGTTGATGAAAGACTATGATTGTGACATTAGCTACCATCCGGGTAAAGCTAATGTAGTAGCATACGCTTTGAGTCGGAAGACTATAGTAGTGGCATGTTTATCAATCGAGAGGCCACTACAGGATGAGATTCAGAGATTCGGACTGCAGTTCTATTCAGGAGGCTGTGCATCGAGTTTGTCAGTGCACACAATTCAGCTGACTCTTGGAGAGCGGATCAGAGATGGGCAGGCCTCTGATGAGTAGTTGAAGCAGTGGAGACAGCGAGATGAGGCTAGAGGACAGGTCTGTACACAGTTGATGATGGGATCGTACGTTTCAGAGGTCGCATGTGGTGCCGAGTACTGGGCAGCTGAGAGCTGAGATCTTAGCAGAGGTGCATGCATTGACGTACTCCATTCACCCAGGAAGCGAAGATATACAGAGACTTGCAGACGTGGTATTGGTGGCCGGAGATGAATAAGGATATTGGGAGTTTCCTATCTGAGTGCTTGCCCTGTCAGCAGGTTAAGGCGGAGCATCAGCGTCCAGCAGGGTTGTTGCAGCCACTTCCCATTCCTGAGTGGAAGTGGGAGAATATCATGATGGATTTTGTGGTTGGATTTCCCAGGAGTCCCAGAGGGTTCACGGCTATATGGATGATTGTGGACAGACTCACCGAGTCAACGCATTTCTTACCGGTGAAGAATACTTTCACCCTGACGCAGTACGCATAGCTTTATGTCCGAGAGGTGGTCAGACTGCATGGCATACCAGTCTCGATAGTGTCGGACAGAGACACCAGATTCACATCTGCGTTCTGGAGGAGCTTACATGCCGCCTTGGGGACTAGATTGTCATTCAGTACGGCATTTCACCCGCAGACAGACGGACAGTCAGAGAGGGTCATTCAGATTTTGGAGGATTTGTTGAGAGCTTGTGTGATAGATTTTCAGGGTACGTGGGACTCGAGACTGTCGCTGGTAGAGTTCACGTACAACAACAGCTTTTAGGCATCGATTGGGATGGCTCCATATGAGGCACTGTACGGGAGGAGATGCAGATCTCCCGTACACTGGGACGAGGTTGGCGAGAGAGTGCTTACTGGGCCGGAGTTAGTGCAGCAAACAGCAGATGTTGTGACGAGGACGGGATAGGATGAGGACAGCCCAGAGTCATCAGAAGAGTTATGCCGATCAGAGACGACGAGATCTGGAGCTGGCTGTTGGAGATCATGTATTTGTGAGGATATCGCCCATGAAGGGCGTGATGCTTTTTGGCCGGAGAGGCAAGCTTAGCCCTAGGTTTATTGGGCCATTCGAGATTTTGGAAAGGGTTGGTACTCTGGCTTATCGAGTAGCGTTACCACCAGTCTGTCAGCAGCGCGTAATGTCTTCCATATCTCGATGCTGTGTGTATTTTATTTATGATTTTTATACTTCATGGTATGCATGTGTTATTTTTCATCTTGCTTGAGCTACGGACACGTGGACGTGATTTAGGGTCGATCGGAAAGAAAATAATTTGAGATTTTAAGTTATGAGATTTTTTAAGAATGAATTTATTTTATTTTAAGCAACAATTTATGAAAATTTGAGTTTTTATGATTATTTTGGAGGGGAACCCGTTTTTCGCCTATACGGGCTGGTGTATTGAGTTTTAAGGCATTTTAAATTATGAGGAGGCCCAGATTTCGAAATTATGTGACCATTAAAGCCCAAATATGAGTTTTAAGCACCTTTATAATTTATTAGAGGGGCAAGCTTGTATTTTCTTAATTAAATCAATAGGGGTCATATTAGGCACTTTCATAATTTCTTAAACACACTTTACACAAACCTAGCCTCCATTTTATGCACCAACCATCCTCTCCACTCCCCTAGCACATAAGTTTCGAAAATATTCAGCCATTGAAGAAGCTTGGTGATCCAAAGCCGGTTGCACCCCGATCTCGTGTCTACAACGTCCGTACCTCGCAGATAAACATCTTCTTCAAACCAGGCATGTGATATCAACTTCTTTTCTCACCATTTAATCATATTAGATTGATTTTTATGAAAAATTGTATGAATTGGCTGTGTTTTCGGATCTATGCATTGTTGATTGCACCTCACGCATGGCTCAAGTTTTCTTTCATGATCTCGATCGGTTTATGCATGGCTTAGGTTGAGGCAGATTCTAGGGACCATGGCTCAGTTCAAGCTGGTCCTAGGGAGGGCTAGAGGTGGTACATAGGGGGATCAATCGGGGCTGGACGCTGGAAGAGCCAAGTTGGCTCGAGCGCCCTCTCGCATGCGCGACGTACGTCGCCCTTGGGAAGCTTCGTTCGAACCATGTGGCTCATGGTTCGAGCCAAGGCTGGTCACGTTAGGACCGACTGGACCTGGGGGTGGTCCAGCCGACGGGGCTCCGGCCAGGTCGGCCGGAGTTGGGCGGCCTAAAGCTGGAAGTAGCGACGGGTCATAGGAGGCGTGCATGGGGGGTGGGGCTAGGTGAAGTCTAGGGTTGCATGAGGTGGTTCGATTCAATTGAACCGGCTGGTTTGGTTGGACCGGATCGATTCTTCGAGTCTTGAGTCAAATGTTTTAAAATCGGTCCAAGTTATTTTAATTAGGGACCTGTTATTTTAGTTATTATGTCAAAGGTCTAATTTTAAAGAAAATAGCCTGAAGGTCAAAATTGAGTCAACCTTTTAAATAATTTAAGTTATGGTTAATTTTTAGTTTTTTGTCAAAATTAGGGCGTTTGGAATTTTATTGGAGTCAAAATCGATTTTTGGGATTTAATTTGGTCAAAATCGGCTTTTGAGGTCAAAATTGATTTAAATTGATTTTAAAAGTAAAAATCTATTTTTAATAAGTCCAAATTGAATTTTAAGAAGTCAAAATTGATTTTAATTAGCCCCTTTTTACCTTGATTTTTTTTAGGAGTCTAAATTTAATTTAATTAGGAAAAAATATTTAAAGAAGGTGAACATTCGCATCGACTTAATTTAGAGTGATTTTTAGTCCAGTTGTAGGGGGCCGGGCTCCTGAACCAACCCTTGAACGAAGTAGAAAAATGTAGAAGCCCGTAAATGTATGTTTAATTATATATGTAGTATTTTATGTACGTAAATGTTTTAAAGAAAATTATTAAATATACATTAACGGGCTAAGCTTTTAAATTGCATGATTTTAAGAAATTCACGCATCATGAGATTTTATGAAACGATCAGGTATGTCTCTTTTTAAGATAAAACCCAAGGGATTGACGTGATGTGGAAAAGTTTTATGATGGGAGTTACCTGGATAGCCGGGCCCGGGGATCCCCTGTTTTTAGGTATGATTATAGGGCCTATGGATCCTCGTGTGATATCGAGATGAAGTGGCAGTTTATAGGAGGTGTGACATATAGGGATCCTCGTGTAATATCGGGGTGAACCACACCGCCACGAATGTTGGTTATTACGACTGATTAGTCATACGCCAGCTCACATTCACTGATACGACTCATACGTTTTTCAGATTACGTTATGTCATGTCTTATATGCTATATGTTATGTTATGATATGAAATGTATGAAGGATTGCTTTTGTTGGCGCAGTGTTGGATCCGGATCCCGTTTCCCAGGGGCACAGCGGAAGTTTAAAAATTGCCCCGGAAATCGTTCAATACATATAAATCAAATCATAAAACATACATAGGATGTTTTATCGAATGTCACCTTGCTGGCGTCTAGGCGCCTGGCTCCAACCTAACTCACAGGGAATCTGGCTCTTCAAGGTAGGCGGCGGTAGATCCTCCTTAATCAGGTCCACGATCGGAAACACGAGTCCTTCGTCAGCCTGCACTAGAAGGCCTGGCGAATTTGGCACGAATGGAATCTCCTCGTCATGCTGATCGGAACAAGTCCGATCACACGATCAACGGCGGCGGCGGCGCGGCGGTGGAGGGGCGGCGGCCGTGAGGTTGGGAGTAGAGGGAGGTGGCGCACACTCTAGGTCTAGGGTTATGAGAGTGTAAGTTATGTTGTGATCTAGCCCTAGACCAAGTCTAGTATTTAAATCATACATGGGCTTGAACCGGCCAAATGGACTTGGTTCAAGCTCATGTCCATATGAACATTCGGTTCATTTAAATCACCGTGGTTTCATCATAATCCCGATCGTCGATCAGATCGGACCGATCAACACAGTTTCC